>ABLG01000012.1:0-67162 GCA_000172435.1 Meloidogyne hapla | reverse complement strand
GGACGACTAGGCTCGGTACAACTAGGCGCCCCATGTATTCTCTTTATTGTCGTCTCCAAATGGGCAAATGGGTTTCATAACTGGGCTTAAATAATTCAGAACCTATGGTCAGGTGGGTTTTGGTTAAATGTTTTGGCTTATTCATGTAAAATGTCTCTAATTTTTATATTTAACATGGGGCGCCTAGTTGTCCCGCGCCTAGTCGTCCGCGCCTAGTTGTACCGCGCCTAGTTGGCCGCGCCTAGTTGTCCTGCTCCGGCTCAGCACGCTAAAGGTCGATTCAGAGTAGCCGATTCAGAGTCGCCGATTCAGAGTACGCCGATTCAGAGTACGCCGATTCAGAGTAGCCGATTCAGAGTACGGCCAAAAGGGGACGATTCAGAGTACGGGGAACAAATTATTTATTTTTTATTATAGGCTGGTAGTGCAGCTCCTGACAACAAGGAGGTCAACATCAATCCAAGGTATTAACAAGGTTGGGACTTTTATTTTTTGAGTTTTCATTTTAATTTTAAGTTGCTCTCGTGTGACCATCATGCAAGGCGGATGCTTCCGAAAATCCTTGCCGTTTGCCGAAACTAAACCCAAACGGCCCTCTTTATGGCCACAAATCTAATAAGTGAAACGAGACAATGGTTCTTTTTATTTTTTATAAAAAATTTTGATAAAGGATTGAAAAAAATTTTGACTTTATCAATAAAATTAAGTTTTGGTATATTTTTATTTCCGGAATTTCCCATAATTATGAAATGGACCCGTGATTATCATTGGGTTTATTACTTATTGTTTTTAAATTATTTTTCTTTGTTAGTCACTATTTTATAATATTTAAAAAATATATATATATTCCACTCAGTCATTTAAATAAAATTAATTTTTTGGTTGATTTTATAAATTTTTAGATGTTTTTAATTCAATTTGTTTGAAATTTAGTAGGATTTTAGACTTGTTTATCCCCGTACTCTGATTCGTCCCCTTTTGGCCGTACTCTGAATCGGCTACTCTGAATCGGCTACTCTGAATCGGCTACTCTGAATCGGCGTACTCTGAATCGGCGGACTCTGAATCGGCGGACTCTGAATCGGCGACTCTGAATCGGCGACTCTGAGTCGTCCCCTACCCGCTCAACAGGCCCGTTCCGAATAAATTTAATTTTGTATAATGACATTTAATCCCAAATTTAAATAAATACTCTAGTCTCTCTTTATTCTGCGTTGTCTCTCTTTCTGTTGATTTCTCTTTTTCTAACAAATAAAAAAATAAGTTTTTTCACTGCTGATTTTTCCAATTTTTATAAATTTATTTTCTTTTTCATTTTAATTTTCATTATTTTAACTTTCATTATTTAATTTAATATGCCGTCAAAACACGAAAAAAACCGAAAACAAGAACTGGATGCAGACACCTCTATTGGAGAAGGCAGAGAAGAACGTCGAAGACATTATCGTTCAAGATCTCGTTCTCCCAAAAAGTTTTTTTTTAACTTTTATTTTTTTGATCTAATTCACCCAATTTAAGGTCTAAAAGGCGCAGAGAAGATGATTCTTCTCCAACAGGCTCAAAAAAGTTTTTTTTAATTTTTTGAAAATTTTTTTTAATTTTATTTTTTAGTGAAGAGTCAATGTCGATTGAAGAAACAAACAAATTGAGAGCTAAACTTGGACTTGCACCTCTAGATTTGGATGATAAATCAAATACTGAACCGATGGAGAAGGATGATGGAAGCGGTGAAAAGGTTATTTTTCGGATTTAATTTTTGGAAAATTCGTAAGACTTCCCTAGGTCCTGAATTTTTACTAGCCTTGAGTTTCGTGTTAATTGAAATAACTGGTTGAATGGGAACTCATAGCTCAAGAATTTTTCTGGGTTGGCACGAAGCTTTTCAGACCTCCGTTTCGTGAAGTCTATTTTTGGCTAATTCCACTGGGTTCTATTGTTTTTTTCCAATTTATTTACTAGAATTTCCCCTCAACCTAGACTTTTTTTCGACTATTTTGCTTTATTTTTTCTCAAGTCTATTTTTGGCTTATGTTAGCCCCATTGCTTATTTTTAATTAAAAATTTTTTAAATAAAATTCCAAGGTATTTACCGAAGATGGCGTCGAAATAGTCCACAAACCCTCTCGAAATTGGTCAGACGAAAAACGACAAAAAGAGCTTAAAGAAAAATTGGATCACAAAAAACGTCAACGGGATTTGCACTCAAAGGTATTAAAATCAAAGAGTGGATTGGCTGAGGAAGAAAACGAAGAAATCGAAAACACAACAAAATGGATTGAACGTTCACGACGAATTGAGGAAGAAATGAGAAAGGCAAAAGAAAAAGAAAAACAATTGGATGAAATGGATGAGTCTTTTGGTATTGGGGCATTACTTAAAGAGGAACAACAGAAAAAACAAAAGAAAAGAGAAGCTAAGGTTTGGAGATTTATTTAATTTTTTTCTATTTTTTAATTGGAATCGTTTGGGATAGTTAAGCTATTTTCTTTCCGCTGTTTCGGTCATCACTCGTCAGCAGGTAACATGTGATTTTACGAGTCGACTCGAGACAGATTTTTTCTGACGAGTTATGATCGAAAAAGTCGCTTGCAAAAACCTGGAAACTAAAAAATTTGGCTCCGAAAATAATTTTAATTTGACCTTGGCTACATCTTCTCTTTTTTTTCTCTTTCAGACTACTTTATTAGACCTTTTTTAAAGGCCTCTTATTTAATTCCTTTTTATTTTTTCATAACCGAAATTATTTCCTTTTATTTTTTTCCACTAATTTTTAGACAGAACCTTCTTCTGGTGGATTAATTGTAGGCCATTCTGTTCAGGACTTTCAAGAAGGAAGAGAAACTATTTTAGTTCTACAAGACAAAAGTTTGAAATTTTAAAAAGAATTTTTAAAAAATTAAAATTTTTTAAAGGTTTACTTCTTGACGGTGAAGACGCTGACGAAGAAGTTTTAATCAATCCGAATATGGTGGAAAATGAAAGGACTAAATTAAATGTGGAGCGGAGGAAGAAAAAAGCAACACATTACCAAGCTTATGAAGAGGAAGAAATTGATGAATTTGGACAAATTAAAAGAAAAGAAATTTTGGATAAATATGATGAGGGAATGGATGGAGAGGCTAAAAAGAAGGAAACTTTTCGATTAGGTTTTATTTCACTTTAATTTTTTGGGGTGTGAGGGAGATTTTTTGGTCTTGGGACATTTGGCTTATGTAGTTCCTCGATGTGTCTGGAATTTTTTTTAAACGACACTTTTAGCGGGAGGGGGGCTGTTTTAGAAATTTCCTCAACATCCTGACTTTTAGGGACGGGAGTCAGCCTTATTATTGGCATTTTTGATTTAGCGCAGTGTTAGAACTTATGGGCCATGAAATTCCTTCCAATAAACTCGCCCAGTCACTGGATTTAATTTTAAATTTTTTCTAGACGAAACTGGACATTACGATTTGGATAAAGAAGCTAAGGAAGCAGAAGCTAGACGTAAATTGATGATGGTGAACAAAAAGTTTGAGTCTTTGGGTGAGACTAAATACACTCTGGCGAATGAATTTTATACCGAGGTTTGTCAAACAAAATTTTATTTTTCTATTAAAATTTAAAGGAAGAGGTTATCCAATTTCGACGTCTCAAAAAGAAGAAAACTTCAAAAAATTCCCGTAAAAAAGGTTCAACATTAAAAACAACAGAATTGGAACCTTTAGAAGAAACTGAAGAAGAAAAAAAGATTAGAGAAGACAAATTGGCTGCGCGTAGAGCACAAGACGGTGGGGATGGAAAATCACAAGCTTTTCGGGATACAATGAAAGAAGCAAATGGTTTGTCTTCAAAAGTCTCTCGTAATGTTGTGATTGAAGAGGGTGAAATTGAAGAAAGTAGAAAAGAGGTTTTTTAATTTTATTTTTTTTTTCAATTTATGAACCTAGTGAAACCCTTTTTAAATTTAGCTGTCTGTCCCAAACTTAGGAAAAATTTAAAAAAATTCCTGTAGACCACCCCCAACATAACAAACTATTTTTACCAAAAATTGCCTCCTTTGTGCTGTTCCTTTTAATTTTTTAGAACCAAATTTGTAACCTGAAATTTATTTTGGAGGGTAGAGGGCTTTGAAATCTATTTCGAAGAGCTGAGATTGGATACCTGATTTTTATTTTAAAAATAGTTTAAAAGTCCTATGAGTCCACCTATTAAAAATAAATTCATTAAAAAACTTTTAGATAAAACAAGCAAAAGATTCCATTGCAATGCCTCCCCCAGACCAAACAAAATGGAAAAAGCCAAAAGTTAGCGTCGATTTAAAAATGTTGGATACATTAGCAGAAAAGATTAAAAAGAGAGAAGAGGATGAGGACGATGAAGAAGGTTTGATAAGTAGGGGTTGGACTAATACAAGTATTTTTGGTTTTATTTGGGCAGATTCTGCTGACTTCAGAGGTTGGGGTTCCATCTTATTTAAGTCTATGCCAACATACTTGAGTTCACCCTTTCTATAAATTATGTCCGCGTCATATGAAGGATAGTAGTCTAAAATCGGGTAAAGAATTTTTATAGCCCTAGGCTCAAGTTGCTGTGAACTTTCCCTTCAACCCACTCCTTTGAGTCAGATTCACTTCCCTCAGAATATAATTCCCTTAGATCGGGGGAAGAAAGTTCCATTACCCCCTGGCTCCCTTTACTTTGAATTTCCCTTGAGAACAATTCCCTGAGTCGGAACCCCTTCCTATACATTCCCAACTTCAATTTTAATTATCAGATCAAAATACTTGTTTTTAGTCCTATCCCTAATTTTCTTACAAAAATTAAAAAAATAAATTCAGAATTTCTCCCTCACATGAGCAATGTCGCTCCTATTCAAATTGACGACGACGCTGGAGAAGAATTAAACGCAATCCTTGCCAAAGCCCGTTTACTAAAAAATTCCGAAAAAATGGTCAAAAAAGAGGTTAGTTATTTTGCTTCTGACAGTAGTGAAGAAGATGACGACGAAGACTTTTCTGACCAAAAAAATTCGAACGCAATCATTTTCGACGCAACATCAGAAAAATACAAAGCAATTGGAGGTGGAGGTTATGGAAGTGGTGACCAAATTAAAAAAGTTGTAAAAATGGAAAATGATGAAGAAATGGATATGATGAGTGGAATAGCTTCGAGTAGCTCTAAAAAAGAGGTTTTTAAAAGAAGACGTACTGACAGTGGTTCTAGTCAAGAATTTGAAAGAATGGATGAGGAACGGGATGGGGAGAGATCTGATAGTGACGATGGTATTTTTTTATTTTAATATTTTTGGGGGATGGGTTCTTTTGGGTTCAGGCTTGAACAATCGATGGGGAATTTCCTTAAACATTTTATCCCATTAAAATAATTTTTTGTGGGAAATGCCCTTGGAATAAATTTTCTGGGAAAGTGATTTTATGAAGTCTTTGAAGGGTTTCTATTTTTAAATTAATAATTTTGGCGGAAGGGTGCTTTTGTTCTGTTTGGTCCTAAAGGGGTCAGGAGTTCATGATAATGTTGAAATTCTTCAAATATTCAAATCTCACTCCTAAGGGACTCACTTGTCTCTAGGCATTACTTCCCTCGACTTTTTCTCTTTTATAGGCTAGTTTTTCCAACAAGGATTCCTGAAGGGCAAGGCTCACATAAAATTCAGCTATAACAGAAACTATAACACAAACTCATATTTTACGTCCGAGAATGATTCAAATCCAATTTTTTAGTTTTTTAACAAGTTTACTGAAATTTTCAGAAAAATATTCAGCAACTAAAAATTATTCAAATATATTGGGAGAAGAAAAGGATGTTACGAAAGGTGTAGGTGCTATGCTTAAACTTGCCGGGCAAAAAGGATATTTGGAATCAGGCAACAAAAGACGTCCTGGCGAAGGATCTTTAAAACATTTGGAAAGCAAGCGCTACTCTAAAGTGGAGCAAGGACATTATGATATTGAAGACAAGACAATGAGAAAATTGGAAAGGATGGGAACGACGGGGACTGGACCAACAAGGCCATTTCCAGAAAAGGCTGATTATACGCCCAAGGTTTAATTTTTTTTTAATTTTTGGGAATGGCAAAACAGAGTAAGGAAACCTGGGTTTTAGGTCCTTTTTTTACTTTTCCATCTCTGTCCCTTAGGTTTGGGAACGAAAAAACTTTCGAAATCTCTGGGTAAAACTTAAAAAAAATTTCGTTTTGTTGAGGTTCGACTCCCTTTCCAACAAAAAATTTTAGGGAATGTCTGGGTGATCAAGGTCTTAACTGATGAAAAGGTCCTGCCCAGTAAAATTGAAACATTTAATTAATTATAGCCATTTTTGTTTTCTTTCCGAAGTTTCTAATTTTTTAAAAAGCTCCTAGAATACTTTCCACGAACCAGTGGATAAATAAAATTATTTTAAAAAAGAATTTCAATTTTTAGATAGAAATAAATTATTCTGACAAATCTGGACGTGTTTTGGAGCCAAAAGAAGCATTTCGTGTATTATCTTGGAAATTTCATGGAAAAGGTCCTGGAAAGAAGCAAGGCGAAAAACATAAAATGAAAGTTGACAAAAGGGAGAAATTGAAGAAAATGAATTCGCAAGACACGCCATTAGGTTTTTTTTTAATTTTTGGGGAATTTTTTGATTTTTGGGGGTTTTTTTTTTATTTTTTGGGTGTTTTTTGATATTTTAGGGGAATGATTTGTTGGGGGATTTTTTAGAATTTTTTGATTTTTTTTGGAGATTTTCTGATTTTTTAATATTCACAGGTACACTAAACAAACAATTAAAAAAACAAGAACAACTTTCTACGGCCTATCTTGTATTAAGCGGAAGAGGAGATGCTGCTCCCCTTCAGAAAGAATAATAAAAAATATTACAATTATGTGACCTATAATTTTACGTATTTGTATTGAAAATTTGTTTAAAAATAATTTTTTTTTAAATTTTTGTGTTTTTTTTTAATTTTATTTGTTTTAATAATTTTTAATTACCTGCTAATTAAAAATTATATAATGTTCCTGGTTGTTAAGAAAAAAAAATTTTATTTTATGCAAAAAGCGAACCCAATCAACGTTGAATGGTATGCTCGCAAGTGCAATCTGAACACTGTGACCAAGCGGCGGGTTTTGTCTGCTCCCTTTCGGGCCTGAACCGTTGCCCCGCTCTTTAACAACCAGGAACACCGGTGCTCCCACCAGCGCCCCTTGTTGACTTGGCCCTTGTTCTAGACACTCGCTCTGTGCACACCCGTTAATCGGTGCTTTTGCCTCCTAGAAACTGGATTACAAGCGCTCGCCACAACGCTCGGCGAAAGAGAATTAAATTTTTTCGTATATATGTTGAGCAGAAAATAGCGGTAGAGTCTTGCTTAAAGTGGTCGTTAGAGTCAGAGATATTATGGGAGAAAATGACCTTTTGGTTTGTTTTTCCCTTCTGACTCTTTTGAACATCTTAATTTTTAGGTGTTTTGTAATTTTGCGATTTCGTTTTTATTTTTGGTGATATTTTTCTTTTTCGTTTTGAGCTTCTATAAAAACAGTTCTAATTTATCGAGCTCATTTTTTTAATTGAAGCCAGGGTTCTTTTATTTATTATTGTTTTATGTTGGAAATTCTAATTTAAATTTTAATCTTCGTTTTTTAGCCTTTTCTAGTTATATAAAATTATTTTATTAACTTCATACAAAAATGCCTTCCGTCGAAAACAAAACTTTGGATAGCGTCAGTGAACAAATCGCGGGTATGGCATTAACGTCAACAGAGCGTAATAACAAACAACAAGTTGAAGACAGGGAGAGAGATGAATCTAATAGCAGCGGGGTATGTGTGTATATTAAAAAGTCAATTGAGAGGTTTATTTAATTTTTTTAAACTTTTTCTAATGAAGACTTGGGGGAATAGGATTTCTTGTCTTTGGGACTCTTCTCTGTTTCTTTAGAAAATCTAATTCCTTTGGCTGGGTATAGGCTTTTCTCTGATTCTTTTTTTGATCTTTTTGGGAGATTTTCCGTCATATGCCTTCGTTGGTTTTCTGATTTAAACTTTTGGAATTCAATTTCTTTTCCTAAAATACCTAAAATCGGGCAGGTCATTTCAAAATTATTTTTGGATTTGCTAGCTTCCCTTTAGAAAATCTTTTTTTTCCGATACCTTCCGATGATGAAATAACCTTTAACTATTTTTCGACTTCCTCTAATTTTTCCTTGATAAGAGGCTAAAGTCTTCAACTTAAATCAAGGTCAGCTACCAACACCTCTCTCAATTAATTTCCATTTAAAATTCTAATTTAAGAATGATCAAACAGCAAACGACAAGACTGGAAATAACGGTTACGATTCAAAAACGATTAATGAACAAAACGAAATTGTTGTTGAAGATGGTGATGAGCCGAATGATGATGGGACTGAACAAAAGTATTTTTTTAAACTTTTGAATTTAAATTCACATTTTTTATTTTAGAAAAATTTTCTGTGGTGGTATCAGCTATGACACAACTGGTGATGATTTGGCTTCATACTTCTCACAGTTTGGGTCTATTAAGGAAGCACAAGTCAAATACGATCGGATGGTATACAAAATTTATTTTTTATTTGTCTGGGTTGGGGGTTCCTTATGATTTTTTGTCAATTTCTAAGAGCTCTTTTTCTGGTTCGATCCCAGAACCTCATTTAACATAAACATCCTCTAGAGACCGAGTGGGAGGGTCCATTTTCAAAAATCGATTTGGTTCTGGTTCGATCCAGCTTCAGCTAGACTTTTCCTCTAGAGATCGAGATGGATCTTGATCCATGCCTTTCTCTTTTCGGGTTCAAAGTAATGCTCGATTCATTTTCAGAATTCCTTGATTTTTCTTGAACTAATTCCTAGACTCATTTCATTAACCTCTCTAGGTCTTCAACTGGGATTAAGTTAGAGTGCAATGATTTTTAAAAATCCTGATCGTTACTTCCTATCCCAATTACTAACTTTAAGGAAATCCAAAAGCCTTCCGAATATACTTAAATTTTATTTCCTAATATCGATTTATTGATTTTTCTATTAAAAGACTGGACGCTCCCGCGGCTTTGCCTTTGTTGAATTTGAAACTGTTGATGGTTGTAGAGCTTCATTGTCACTACGTGAACAGACAATTAAAGGAAAACAATGTGAAATCAAGCCTGCAAAAACGCGTGAAGTTGGCTATATGGTTTATTTTTTGTATTTATTTTAATTTAATATTTTTAGAACAAGAAAGTGTTTGTTGGTGGTTTGCCTGTTGATTTCCCAGGTTTTTTAAATGATTTTAATTTTTTGACGAAATTTGAACTTTAAGAAAATGAGTTGCGTGAGCATTTCAAGCAATATGGACGTGTTGAAGATGTTGAATGGCCATTGGACAAAGTTAGCAAAACACGCAAAAGTTTTGCGTTTGTTGTTTTTGAAACTGAAGAAGCTGCTGAAAAAGCAGCTGCTCAACCTAAACAGCATTTTGCTGATCGAGAGGTTTATTTTTATTTTAAGAACAGAATAAATTTTATCATTTTAGTGTGACGTCAAAAAAGCTGTCCCGCAAAGCCGCCGCCCTCCTTTTGTTGGCCTTGGAGGTATTGGAAATTTCGCTCGTTCTTCAGGTGGAATGATAATGCGTGGAGGTTATGGAGGCATTAGAGGTGCGGCAAGTGGTGGAGGTTCAGCCTACTTGACTGGTGGTGGTGATTCTCATCTTCATCAGCAACACCACCAACCGCAACATCAAATGCAACTGTATTATCCTCAACATCAAGCTCAAAGTTCGGCGGCTGCGTGGTATCAGATGAATGCGACTGCTGCATGGTTTTTTTTAAATTTTTTTAAACTTAATAGATTTAATTAAAAATTATTGTATTTCTTGGGCGTTTTTTAATATTACGGACTTTAAGAAACAAAAATCAATATTTTTATTTAACCACAAAAATCAGAATTTTTTTTATATTTTAAAGACAAGCAAATATTCTGACTTAAGATGAATACAGTTATTTTTAGAAAAATCTCTGATTTTAATAAAAATATATTCTGATTTATTAAAAATCCAATTATTCTAATAAAAAATACAATAATTCAATTCTGACTTAATTAAATAAAAATATTCTGATTTAAGTGAAATACAAAATAATTTTTGATTATACAAAAATACAATAATTATGGGTTAAACTGTAAAAGCATAATTCTGCCCAAAACACAATAAAATACATTTTTATAAAAAATCAGAATTTTAAAATAAAACACAAAACATAAAGACACATTTTCTGATTTTTATTTTAATAAAAACATTCTGATTTAAGGAAAATACAAAAGAATTTTTTCCAAAAATACAATAATTATGGTTTAAACTGTAAAACCAAAATTCTGCTCAAAAACAATAAAATAAATTTTTATAAAAAATCAGAATTTTGAAATGAAACACAAAACCTTTATTTAATTAAGAAAACACATTTTCTGATATTTATTTTAATTATTTAAAAGGTATAACGCTGCTTATAATGGTGGTGCTTGGTATGGTGCTGCGCCCAATGCTGCTTCATCTACAGCTGTGGCTGCTCCTCAATTTCCAACTTGATCTAACTACACATACAAATATATTGCTCAAATCTCTCTCTCTTATGTTATAGTTTTGCGCGGAAAAAATATTTAAAAAAAAAGTTAAGTTGATTTTATTTTAAAAAAGCGCTAATTTTGTTTGTGTTTTATATTAGTACGAAAAAATATATTTGAACAAAAAAAGAAAACAAAAAACCCATTTTCTCCCAACTTTTTTTGTTTGTTGTTATATGTCTTTATTTTAATATTTTTGTGTTTTTTCTGATTAATTAAGTTTCGAAAACGTGTATTTAAATATCGGTTCGATCCGTTTTGGCGCGGGTTTGGATTCGGCGTGAGCTCTATACAATTTTTTAAAATAATTTCTAAAATTTCTGTAGGATCTAGATAACCTTATGAAAAAAAAATTATTAAAAAGTCTCTATGTTTCCATTTTTTTCTTTTCGTAGGTCTTGCTGATTCGAGACCAACGCCAAACCTTATGCGCCGAATAAAACCTTTTGAAAATAAAAATTATTTCTCGAACATTAATTTGAAAAAACACAAAAATAAATATACCTAATAGCACTATTTACCTATATATATTTTATTATATATTTATTCCAAAATTTTGTTGTACCTATGTTCCTCACCTTTTTCTATGCTTCCATAGGTTACAAAAAATCTATTCTAATTAAAAAAAAAGAAAAAGACGAATTTCTGGATTTTTTCTAGGATTTTTGAAGATTTTTTGATTTTTAAAAAATTCTTTAAAAATAAAAAAAAATTTTAAATAGGTAAAAATTGTAAAATTCGCCTACCAAAAATATTAAATATTATTTTTTCTCCTCATTATTATACATTTCTTTTACTCATTTCACAACTACCATGAAATGAAAAAAAAGCTTGTTTATTGTGTATTTTTGTTGATTTATGTTTTATTATGTTGTTTACACAACATTTATGCCTTTACAGTTTTTCTATTCAAACGCGCGTTAATTATTTTTATAGATGGAGATAGGTCAGGGTCTGTGCCATATGTTGAATTTTTATTCTATTTTCGATACCGGCTATTCCAAGAAAAAATTTTTTTAATGGCCCGGACCTTTCCTATTATCCCTAGTGTTATACATATATTTTTTATTTCTTTGTTCCTAGAGATAGGACAGCTGTCTGGGTCATCCCTTTTCTCTCTTTGTTCCTCTCAGGCTTCCAGGCTTTCAGAATTTTTTTTAATGGCCCAGACCTCTCTCCTATCTCTATTTTCTACCCTTAAAACTCGTGTATTAAGGGCATATGTTAGAATATTTAATTAAGATATAATTTATCTTTTAGCTAAATCCTTTAGTCAAAAAATGTCACTCATGATAAGAAAAATTCTACCTACCAAATAAATGATAGGTACATTATTGCTAATTTAATTTAAATGCCTTGAAAACTCCCCATTGTTTTAATTGTATTTATACAATGATATAGTCCTTCAATTTTTCCTCATTTTTACATCGTTGTATTTTATTTAAAAACACATCGCTGCAGTAATTAATAGTGGAGATAGAAATGATTATGGACTGTGTTTTCTCTAGTTTTTAAAATATTTTCTTTGTACAATAAAAACACAAATTCAAGTAAATCAGAATTTTAGCTCATATTCGTGAAATACGAATTACAAAAATCAGTATTATTAAAATTAAAAACACAGTCCAGAAAACCTTCCCACTATTAAATCAGTCTGTGTTTTCTTTTTCCTTCCTCAAGCTTAAATAAAGGTTTTGGATTAATTTAAGTTCAAAAATTAATTTTAATTTATTTTATTTAATCCAAAACCAAGTAAAATCCTTAAAATTTTTTAACCACATAGGCCTTCAATGAATGGCTAAATAAAAACCCACGCGTTGCACTCAAATCTTTCTGTTAAAAATATGACTGTTAAAATAGGGTTAGATTTTATTGTTCAAATGAACTACCCTAAAATGTATTTGTATCCACAGAGATTCACGAAAAGTTCTATTTAAAGAAATATAAAATAAACACGTTTAATTATTTAAATGTTTAGGCAAAAATAAAATACAAAAATTAGAATTTTAAATAAAATACAAAAGGCAGAATTATACCATAAATCAGAAAATACAAAAATAAAAAACAGAATTACAAAAATATAACTAAAAATACAAAAGACCGGAATTTAAGCTAAAAATACAAAAATCAGAATTTTAAATAAGATACAAAAGGCAGAAATTTACCAGAAATAAGAAAATACAAAAATAACGCGCAAAACCATAATTACAAAAATAAAACTACAAGTACAAAAGACCTGAATTTAAGCTAAAAATACAAAAATAATCACTACTAGAATTACAAATTGAAACTTGAAATACAAAAGTGCAATTTTATTCGACAAAACACAAAAAATCAGAATTTTTAAACGTGTTTATTTTATATTTCTTTTCACATAAATTTTGTTTGTGTTTTTATTGTTTTTATGATTGTTTTTCAATATTTTTATGTTTTTCAATTTGGTGTACTCAAATACAGTCCTTCAACTGTGGATGTTTAAAGCGATCGCTAAAAACGAAAAGAATTATTGTTAATTCGGAATCAGAATTTTAGGAGAAAAAATACAAAAAATTACAATAATTTTGTATTTTTTCTTACAAAATCAGAATTTAAATAAAACATTAAAATCAGAAAAATGAAATACAGTTTATTTTAAAATTCTGATTCCGAAAATACATAATATACAAAAATCAAACTTTATTGTGTTTTATTCGATTTTTTATTTTTGCGCAACAAAACATTTCCTCAAAAACACAAGAAAAATCATTCTGATTTGTGTTTTTATTATTGTTTTTACTCACAGAATAAATGTGTTTTTGTGCTGAATTTTTTAATTGGAAAAGTTCTTCTGAGCTTTTATTGTATTTTTGTATATTTTTCAGAATTTTTTCAAAAATTTTTTAAAATTTAGTTCAAAAAATAATTTTAAAATTTTTAAAAATTAAATGGATTTGGATTCTTTTGTCAACAAAACAATTTCTGTAATTACCGGAGATGGCAGAAATATTGTTGGGTTAATGCGTGGATTTGATCAAACAGTAAATATTGTGTTGGAGGATTCACATGAACGTGTTTATAGGTAATTTGGCAGATGAAAAAATATTTTTAAAATATTTTTTTAAATTTATTTTTTCTTTTCAGTTTGGAAACGGGAGTTGCTCAAATACCTTTGGGCCTTTACATTGTTCGCGGCGATAATGTGTAAGGGAAATTTTCAAAAAAAATTTTCTGAGGGGAATTTTTGAGGGAAATCTTTTAAAAAATTCAAAAAAATCCAAAAATTTATTTTTAGAGCAGTTGTTGGAGAGGTTGATGAAACAATAGATAAACAATTAGATTTGGAAAAATTGAAAGCTGCCCCATTGCAACCGATTTGGATGGCTTAAAAAAGAAAAGAAAATTAAATATTGTTATTTCACAATTTTTATTTAAAATTTTTTTGATGGAATAAATTTGTCAAAACTACAAGGGACTTATTTTAAATTAAAATCAGTGACACTCCGGATACAGTAGCTGCCTCGAAACTAAAAAATTATCTAACTTCATAAAGAAAAATTATCTAACTTTTCAAGTTTTTCAAAAAGATTTTAACGACACGAACAAATTTTTAGAGAAAGTATTGACGCTATCAGACTGCCCTTTTAATGCTACCAACTGCTCTTCTTACTCTACTTTCTTTAAAAAATTTTTCTTAAAAATTTTCTTGCCCTTTTTATTTACGGTTTGAAAAATTTTTTTACGATGGAGAAAAATTTTTAGAGAGGCTATTGACGTTAGAAAATGAAAGGGCAAGGGGAAATGCCAATATTTTTAGCATTGCCATTTTAAAGAAATTAAGAGGCGGATCAAGAAATCGCTATCTTTCTTTTATGCCCATCTCTCTCTTTCTCTCTCTGTGTGTGGAGAGAAAAATAATTTTTGTGGGAGAATTGAATAAAGGCATTCATTTAATAAAATTTAATTTTTTAAAAAAAGTGAATATATATGTAAAATAAATTAATTTTTTATCCCGAAATGAAGGAAAAATCCGGTTGCTTCCGGTTGTTATTATCCCATTTTATAAACCAATCTAAACAAAAAGATTTGTTTAGAAGGCAAACCACAAATGTCCGTCAGTAAATGTCATTCCCCGATTAGAACTCTACAATCACATGGGAACCCTCCAAATTTTAAAAGGAAATAACCGGTCAACAAAAAAATTTTCTTCAATTATCCTACCGGGTACTTTTCTGTTATCCCGCCCCCCTCCCTATTTGAGTCTCAGAAATAATCCTTTTTTTCCTGTCAATCATTTATTTTCCTTGAGCAATATAAGTGAAAAGTAATTGTACTTTTCACTTTTTTGAGACGCCACGCTATGATTAACAAACAAATCTTTTTTGATGAAATTTTAAATGGAATTGCGGATTATATGCCTCCTTTCTAATTCTTACTCACTAATTTTTACTCATACAATTACTTTTCACTTATATTGCTCAAGGAAAATAAATGATTGACAGGAAAAAAAGGATTATTTCTGAGACTCAAATAGGGAGGGGGGGCGGGATAACAGAAAAGTACCTCCTACCGATATGCACCTTTTATTTTAGTCCTCTCTCATTATCACTTTCAGGTTTTTTACTCAAAAACTAAGATGCCGTATCCCCCCCTTATCTCCCCTATACAATTCAAAATCCAGGATAAAATTCTTCTTGCGAATAAGAGTCCTCTCACCTAAACTCTTTTTTCTCTACCTTTTTTTTTCTCTAATTTTTTTTTGTTAAAAGATGCGAGCAAATTTCATGGGCAAAATATTGACTTTCTGCCTCACTAAAAATTTTTGCGCTGCCAAAATTTTCGTATTTTACTTCTTTAAAAAATTTTTTCCGTCGGGGCCTAAATTTTTTTATTAAGGTATACATTTATAGAGTTGGCATTGACGCAAATAAATTAAATAGGCGATTAAAATCGTTAGTAAATATTTTTATATACCCACATATTCGCAGGTGTTATAATAGAATATAGAGCAGGAAGCGGTTCTTGCAGTTGGAAAATTATGGACCTTAATTTTAAAAATAGCCAAAGATGTAATGAAAGCTGAAGTACTGGTAAAAAGCCGAAGCACCATCCTAGACAGGTGCCGGAACCGAAAATAAACAATACCCAGAGGCAGCTAATGACCCGGATCTGGCAGGGTCATTAGGTCAGAGTAGGACAAACACCCAACACTTAATCTTAATTAGCGTATTCTAATTTACCGCGGATAAATGGAATCCTACACAAGACTCTCCTCACTCCTTTAATTTTTTAAAGCAACACATGCCACTCTTCATATATGCCTCTCCTCCCCCTTTCTTGATGGCTTTCCTCCCCCTTTACGTATGCCTATCCCCCCTTAATTCCCTCATCCCTACACATATGCCTCTCCCCGCTTAATTCCCTCCTCTCTATGAATTCATTTTATTTAAATTCTAAAAATTTTTTAAAATAAAATTTATTAAATAAAAATAATTTAAATTTTATTAAAATTAATAATGTTTGGGGGAATTTATAAAAATTCTCAAATAATTACCCTCTCTCTATTAATCACCCCCTACCTAACAAATCCCCTCAAAAATAGTTTGAATAACTCTATTTAAAATAAAACCTTATTTGGTAAAATAATCACCCTGGGTAATTATTTTTTAAAACTCGGTGAAGGGGGTAGGTAAGATTAATTTTTATTAAATTAAGATTAATTTTTTCCATGATTTTCCCTAAACTTTCTAAAAAAACTAAAATAGGCTTTAAAAATGTTAAAATAGGTCCAAAATGATCTAAAATTGTCAAAATAGCATGAAAAATCTTCAAAAAACCTAAAATAGGTCCGAAAAGTCCGCAATAGTTTTTTAGGCTCTAATAACTTGAAAAGTACGCAACATCATGCGGTAAAACAGTGTTTTTTCGACTTATCTCATCAAAAGAACTTCTCAAAAAAATAGCTAAAAACCTAAAATGACACTCTCTAGTAATTAATTGAGATCATTTTAGACAGGTAATTATAATTATTGTTGAGGGTAATTATTTTTTGGTTATTAGGTAGGGGTAAAAAGGTATTAATTACCCTCTCCTTAATAATTACCTCATTCAGCAAGAGGTTGAGAAAAATATTTATCAAGGGTAATTATTTGAGAAAATGCGGTAGGGGTGGAAATGTTTTATAAATTTCCTCAGTTTCTTTTAAAAGAATTAAATGAAAAATGGAGGAATTCTAAGCTCAAAAGTACCTTTTCAGCGCCTTAGGCAAAAAACCTCACTTTAGAAAAAAAATTTCATTTTTTTGATAGAAATTACCTCAGAAAGTTTTGATGGGGAAAAATGGAAATTTTCATTATTTTTGAAGGAAATTCGAAAAAAAAATCTCAAAAATTCCTTATTTAAATTCTATAAACATTTTTATAATCATGAAGGGAACATAAAAACACGAAAAAGTGTGCCCTGGCCAGCTACCATAAAATTTCACCCTTACAATAGAAAATGCAGGAGATCGCCGCGGGACAGGATCCAGCTCGGGATTCTCCCTAATTTCACATTTTCACCAACACTAATTAAAATTTTCAGAAAATTAATTAACAAAAAAGATTGTGGAAAAAATGCAATTCCTTACAATCTTTATTTTAATTTTTTTGTCAACCTATGCCTTTGGAATGGATAAAAGACCTAACAAAATGAGTAGATTTTGGAACTCATTTAAAAAAAGGACAACATCTAAAATGTCAAGACAAAAATCTGGTTTAACTGATGATTCAACGAGCTCCGCACCTAATATTGTTGAAAAAGCTTCTGCAACTATTAATAATTTGGGAGAAAAATTTAAAGAAATGAAAGTCGGTAGAGAAGGTCGGAAATTTTTATAGAATAATTAAATTTAAAGGTATTATGTGGTTATCCCCCTCCATTTTCCTTTTCTTCTTTTCTCTCCTTTCTCATAAAAAGTTATTAATTGTCATAGGCACTTAATGTTCGTACAAATAAAAATTAAGAAGTGTAGCAGGGCTGGACGAAATCGAAAAATAAAAAGCGAAATGCGGAATGCGAAACTTTTCGTGCTGAAAAATGTGAAAAAATTCGAAACGCGAAATGCGAAATTAGCCCAACCCTGCTGTGCAGTGTTCTCCCGGTTCCAAAAAATTCAACGGTTCCGCGGTTCTGGTTCCTAATATTTTCCGATATTTGACCAATTATCCATTACCAACTGAGAAAAATTCGAAAAATTAATTTGGGCTCAATATTCCGTGTTTTCCATTTCCGGTATCATCACTTTTATATTAATAAAATTTTGAATAAATTTTATTTATCAGAGCGTAAAAAGGAATATAAAAATATTTCAAACAATTTGGAAAGTTTAATTAATAGTGAAGTTGTAAATGAATGGGAAGAATACAGAGTAATCGAGAAAATGAGAGAAGAACTCAAAGCATATGAAAGGAAATTACGTCGGGCGCAAACTACCGCAAACAATTTTTCAAAGTATATTAATGGAATTGAAAATATAAAGGCACAATCTGGAAATTTAAGAAATATAATAATTGGACAAATAAAAGCACATTACTTGAGTGAAGAAAATTTAATTGAGAAAAAATATTTAAAATTAATTGATTATATGATAAATAACTATGTTCATATAGCAACTGATACACCCGAAAAAGTAAATTTTAAAAATTTGCAAAATAAATTCTGTAAAAAAACCCTCGTATGTTTATCTACGGTCTATAAAAATTTTAGAATTTTTGCCCGCCTTTCAGTAAAAATGTACAAAAAAGGTCAAAATGTCGATTTTTCAACTTATACAAAATTTTCCGAAGTTCTGAATTGATGGATGTAAAATTATAATTCACGACTAGTTCTCGGATCCTGCCAATTTCATCCCGGCGCCCAAAAGGATCACAATTCTTTATGTGGTCATCTCTAATAGAGATCGGCACAGGGCAGGACCCTGTACAGGTTTTTCGGGATCCTGTCCTAAGCCCCGACGTTTTTGCAGTTTTCGGGGTTTACGGGGTTGAGCCCTGAGAATCCAGCCCTGAAGGAACTTTAATCTCCAACCCCGAAGTTTGAAATTTCCGTTCTCTAATCTCTAATATATCCCTATAGAAACCATTCCGTAAATGTAGTTTTCTAAAATACCAAATAAATCATAAAAGCGTAAAACTAAAAATAATCTCATAAAATACCGTATTTACTTAATAAATTAACCCTTCAAGAGAAAGATTGAAAAATTGTAATTAATCGAGAAAATACGGTATATCTATAAAATATCTAAAAAGAAATGTTTAAAAAATTTAATAAAATTAATTAAGGTCAAAAATGAATGGTGAGTAAAATTTTAATTAATTTATGAGAATAAAGGTGAGTAAAGTTTGGAGGTTTTGATTTTTAATTTTTGTTCCCGCAACTCTGGTCATCTCTAATATAACCCTATCCAAATGATCCACTTTAATAGAACGGCCCTCTTCCGTGGTAAATAAATTATTTATCGCTTCTACAATAAAATACCAAAGTCGACACAGAAAGAGAAAAGAAATTACGAATACTTAAAAGTAAGTGAACGAATAAAAGTGAACGAATAAACACATTTGGGGGAAAGGAGGATTTTTTATAGGGAGAGAAAACAATTTAAATTGGGATAAAAAGTCATTTATTTAAAAAAAGGGTCAATAGAACGGCCCTCTTCGGTAAAGGAGCAGATAACTGGTCCGTAAAAAATCCGACAAAGTCACATTTTTTCGTTTTTTCAACTAATAATAGGTTTTCGAATATGTTGAGCACGAATCTGATGTTAGATTTATCATCAGACATCATCTAATCTATGAT
Organism: Meloidogyne hapla; assembly: GCA_000172435.1. Classification (NCBI taxonomy): domain Eukaryota; kingdom Metazoa; phylum Nematoda; class Chromadorea; order Rhabditida; family Meloidogynidae; genus Meloidogyne; species Meloidogyne hapla. The sequence goes on along the minus strand of ABLG01000012.1, from coordinate 47,762 downwards.
TTTCGAAAAATACGATTTTTTTATTTTTTCGCCAAAGTCTTTTGTCTTTTTATACAAAAATAAATTATGCAATATTCAATATGAACAAAATCAAATAACATTCAGTTCAGACTTTGTCGGATTTTTTTAGGGACCAATGATCTGCACCTTTACCCCCTCTAATAAATAATATTTTTTATAAGATAAATAAAAGAACCAATCCAATTGTACGGCTCTCTCCAATAAATCAACCTAGTGTTAGTTGATTAAAAAATAGCCGTTCAATTGGATATAATAAGTAGAGATGCACATTTTAGGTGCGAAAAAGCCCAAAATAGGTACCTATTTTAGGCTAAAAATGTGTTTTGTGCATCGAAGCTAAAAATGTGTTTTTTGTGCATAACTCGACGAGCCTAGCTCGCAGAAAAAATAGGTAAAAACCTAAAATGTGCATCTCTAATAATAAGGCATTCTTGGTACTATATAAAAATTTAAACTTAAATTTCTATAAAGGATGAAGTTTATAAATAAAATTGGAAAAGTTAATAAAGCTAAAGAAGAGTGGGAAAGGATTGAAAAAGATTTGATTACAAAAAATAACGAGATAAAGCAAAAATTGGATAGCTTGCATAAAAAAACTTATCCTAACGCATATAAGGAGGCAGAAAATTTTATTAAAAGTAAAGAATCGAGACATGGATCTGGTGAAGGAGGATCGTATATGAGTGGAGAACTTTCTTCTGTTTACAGTTCTAATGAAAGCAGACGTGAGAAATTTTCTTTAATTAATCAAAAGCTAAAGGTCAAAAACTAAATGTATTAAGACTAGGGATCGTACTTTTGAAAAATCAAAATTTTGAGTTTTTAAAATCTAGTTTAAATAATTTAAAGTCAAAATTTGATAAATTTTAATATGATTATGTCTTCAATCTTCATTTTGCCGAACCCTGACCATATTTATTTTCTAAAGTTATTATTAAAAATCTTTTAAAATGTAAAATTTTTTAGGCTCCTCTGGTGGATCTACAAGCAGTATTAATAAAGGCCTTGCTAAAATTGCCAGAAGGGGAAAAAAGGCAGCAGATTCAACAGCTTCATTTATAAAAGGAACTAGATCTGTTTCAAATATTAAAGGAAAAATAGCCGAATATGATGCGAAATTAAAACCATTATGGGATAAAATAGAAGTTTTACGCAGCAGTATTTATGGCCTTGACAATGTATTTTTTAATTAATGAATAGAGATAAAATTTGGTAAATCTTCTAAAAGCCAAAACATTTTAGGCATTTGGCCAAAAACCGAGATTCTACACGCAAATTTTCGAAAACCCGAAGAAATACCCGAAAATTTTTCAGAACCCGAAACCTGCCCGAAATTTTGGCCAACCCGGAACCAATTTTTTAAAACGCGATACCCGAAGATCTTTTGAACCCGCGGCAACCCTGATCTATACACAGATTTATCTTTCAATATTCCGGCAAATTAAACTATTTGCGTGTGATCATATAAAATTATAAATGTAGTCATTGATCAAAAGCAATTGATGAATAGATTTAAAACTTTTTACTTGCTTTTGGTTTCCAAATTCTTGAAATTGATACTTTAAAGAACCGATATTGCATTAAAGTTCCTTTACCATCGGTTACTGTGTAGGCTCTCAACTGGCCCGGCGATTAACAGACCCAACCTAATCATTTTAAATTGTCCTTAAAATTTTTTCCGCTTAATAAAGTAAAATTTTTTAATTCAGGCGATTGCAAAATTGAATGGAGATTTTAAAAATATAGAAGAAAATTCTAGTATGTATTATAGACAACACCATATATATGTGTTAGATACTTCTGGTGAATACAAGAAACTAATCCGTTCTAATTCTTATGACTTTAATTCCGGCAAGTTTAATGATTAGTAGTTTAAAGATTTAAGTGAAAAAACAACATTCATAGGTGTTTAAACTAAAGCAATGGCAGTAGACTATCCGGTTATTGGTACTATACTTTTCATCCCCTTCCTTTTCTTCTTTCTTATATATAAATGGTCAAAGGCGTATAATGTCATATAAGGAAGATGGTGAGATAAGGAATCCAGCTCCCTTATAGGCATTCCTAACTATATTATCTTAGAATTAGAGTCCGGACGGTACCGTACTACCGCGGTATTTTTCGGTATTTATCGGTATTCCGTCTCGGTAGTAAGGTACGGAATACCGACCGATAAAATTTGAAATTTGATCGGTATTTATCGGTATCGGTATTCCGTTTCGGTAGTACGGTATGGAATACCGACCGATACAAAATTCCGATCTCTACTTAGAATGACATGTTGATTGATTTAGGTTTAAAGCATAAAAATCCTAACCTACTTTAGCATATAAATAGAGTAATTTATATAGTTCAAAAATGTTATCAAAAAACTTTTTCAGAATACGAAATTTTAAAAAGTGCATTAAATGACATTAAAAACAAGCAAACAATTATTTATTTGATCGGCTTATATGAAACAAAAAAACGAAAATTCAGCAGAGACAATTCTAATCTGAAAAGATTATACAATAAATGTGAAAATGAAGAGATTAAGACTTTAAAAGAACAAATTAAAAATGATGATGATGAAGGAAAAGCATCATTTGCTATGGATGAATTAAAAGTTTATTTTTAAATAAAACCAAGGGGATTTATCGAAGACCGTAGCTTTGCTTAAAACTTAAAGCTTTGCTTAAAACCAAGTCGTGACGTCTCTAGCAAATACTTATACCGTATTTTCTGATTAATTCCGAATTATTATTTCGGCGCGCCGAAATTTGCGGGCCCGAAGCGGACGAACGGCCATAACTTGGTGATAACTAAAGCATAAAAAATATTTTAAAAAATTTTTTAGTATCATTCGATAGAGAATTAAATTACCTACAAAATGACATATAAAGGATAATTTTAGGTAAAACGGCACAAAAGTTATGGCCAAAAAACTTGGCTTTTGGTCAAATTTCTAGTTTTGGCCATAACTTTGTTCAAATTTGTCCAATCCTGACCAACTTTATAAATTATTGTAGGTAATTTTTCAGGTTATTTTTCGAGATAAAGATCATTTTTATAGCTTCATTATAAAGGGCATTATGCTTCGTCCGCAAATTTCGGGTCCGCAAGTTTCGCGCCACGATTATTTCACCAAATTTCTATGGTGCGAATAATTCGAGGATGGGGAAGTAATTGAGAAAATAATGTATAATACGGTATAATAGTAATAAATATTCTCTTTTAAATATACCTATCTCTTTTAATTTCTCTTTGTCTCTTTAAATAGATGGAATATATCCTCTATGCGGGGCATGTGTACTTTTATTGAGAAAATTTTATTGGAAATATCCAATCTAAGGATAAAACTGCTATTTTATATCCTGGAGTGTTTATACAAGTCATATATTTCAGAAAAGAGGTTTTGTTTACCACTGCATAGAGGATCGTCATAGAAACCTAAGCACAGACTGTACGTTCTATAATGGATATCTTGGCATGTATTATTATCCTGGAAGGGAAATAGAATTGGGAACAGAGCAGAATGTTGATGAAGTAATTGATCCAGGAAACGTTCCTAGAGAGATTACTGAACTAATAGGAGAATATAAAGATAGTGAGGATGAAAGCGAGCCTGAGATACAACATTATACTGTACATGAAGTTGAAGAAACTGAAAACGTAACTGGAGAAGAAACTGGACATGATTCTGAAAATGATTCCGAAAGTACTCATCAATGCTTTTATGACGAACAATTCAATCCTAATCCCAACTACGGTAATTACTTTATTTTTAAATAAATATAATAGTAGGTTATAAAAGGTGAATTAAAAAGAAAGATTTTCAAGCAAATCTCTTCTTATTTTTTCATTCCATTAGCCTTGCACTATGACATAATCAAACTTAGCATTATAAATTTATACAGGTTCATCCTCTTCTAATCAACCACCCACTGGTTATGGAGGCGGACACTATCCTTATGGAAATTACGGTTTATCAATTTTTATATACTGTAATTGTACAATTTTTCTATAAATTTATACAGATCCATTCAACCCTTCTTATCAACCTGTCCCTGTTTATGGACATGTACCTGGTTATCGTCATCCTCAAGGTTTAACAATTATTATACATAGACACTAAATGTACAAATTTTCTTTCAATTTGTACAGGTGCATACCCTCCTCAACAATTCCCTTATGGATATCCTGCTGGCATTTTCGGTTTATTAATATTTATAACATCAATATCAATTTTATTTCAATTTTTTCAGATCCAAACAACCCTTATTATCAACTCCCTGTACAGACTCACACTGGACAGACTTCTTTCTCCGGTTACTAAACTATTAAAACTTAATTATTAATAAGGCTCGGATTTATTTAAGCTTGCATTAAATCTTAATTAAATCCCCAAAAATTTCCCAAAAATTTTCCCCAAAAATTTTCCGCAAAAATTTTAAACAAATTTTCAAAAAATTTTCGAAAAATTGTATAGGCATTTAAGTATATGCCTTAAACATTATTGCGAAAACTGTTTTTCTTGCTTATCTTCTCAATATTGCAAAAGATTCTAAATTTAAATAATGATTAATTTAAATTTAAGCTCCACGACAAGATATGCCTGGATCATCCAGTTCTATGCCTGGATCATCCAGTCAGCAAAATCGGGAAGACTATCCTCAAATTGATGCCTGGTTTAAAGGACAAGAACAATACCAGCAAGATCAACAGGATCCAGACCTTTCGGATAAATCCGAATAAAATACTTTTATTTTATAAGTATTGCAAGGGTCTAGGGTTATTTCACTAAATAGGGTTTTTTCCTAAATAGGGGTTTTTCCTAAAACCTAAATAGGGTTTTTTCACTATCATTCAAAAAATTATTATTTATCTTTATCTGCTACTGGAAAATTGGGCTTTAATGCAAAAGTTCGACCCTTTCTCTATTGGTAGAAACAAAAAGTCGAAAATTTTGATTTGTGTAGAAAATTCTAAAAGAAAATTGAAAACTCTTTCGAAAGAGCTTGTCGAGTTGAGTCGAATGATATTAAAATTATGGATCAAATTAAATTCTACTGCCCAAGTTTCCACTTCTTTTTACCAATGTCTTACCCAGTTTTTTACCCAGTACTACATACTTTTCCGGTTTTACGCTTTTTTCTAGCTCCCATCTTTATTAGTTTTAGTTCCATAAATTTCTTTAATTCTTGATCATTATCTATTATTTAACATTTTAAAAAATTATCCACCCATTTTCATGGATTTTTATCATTATTATTCTTTTCGCCTCATTTTTCCTTATTTTTTACATTAGCCTCATTTTTTAAATTCTGTCAAAAAATTAGAGAAATTTTTTTTGGAAATGGTCCCTGGTAGAGATTGGTCTGGAATAGACCCTAGTTTTTCTGATTAACTTTAATCAAGACAGATTTTTAAAACTGTCCTGAACAACTCTTTAAATGATTCCATTTATTTTATATTTATTATTAGAGAGCGAAAAGGAGAGGTTCAGGTGTTGGTTTTACAGGGATGGCAAGGTTTAGTATTTGACCCGAAAGCATTTATTGATTTTTAGAAGGGTTTTTTGGTTATTAACCTGTACCCCCAGTTTTCTGTTTTGGTTTTTCGTCAAATACCGGTTTTATTTTGGAGGAAATTTTAGAAAAATCACCCATTTTCAGAAATTATCGGTTTTCGGTTTATAGAATTTCATGAAGACCGTTTAATTTGGCAAAATTTTCGTCTTTAAAACCGGTCACCAAAAACCCTATTTTTGAATGTTAAACCCCAAAAATTGACTTAAAATGAGGAAATTCAAAATCAAAAGAATTCCAAAATTTTGAAAACTTAAACTATGTTTGATAAAATTTTTAAATTTCGCTCTCTAATTAGTATTTTATTCTATTTTTTGGTTATATTAGCTAGTTTAGATTAGAACGATAAATTTGGCAGTTAAATTTTATTCTAATTATTTATCTTTTTGTAGTTTTGAAAATAATCCATGAGCAGGGAAAATTCAGGTTTTGTCAGGTTTTGGCATATGAGCATTTTGGCTTTCAAAAAATCGAAAATTTTCAAAGATTCAGAAAATATAATCCAAAATAAATAAAGGATATTATATAACTAATCTAATAATATATATAAAAGGCCTTAAATTAGTTTAATATAAAAGCTAATGTCAGAGTCAGTCTTGTGGGCATACTAGCCCAGCTAGTCCCTTGCATCTTTCGTCTGTTCCTTCCCCATCTCCACCAACACTGTTATTATCCTTGTGATAAATGTCGACTCTCGGACGTCGGCATTTCGGGACGTAACAGGTATAATAACGTTGTTAAGAACGTATACTCCATTCGAATTTTGATTTTCTTTAAGATATGATAATATTTATTATTAGACCTTATATAAATGTCTCTTTGAACATCTAGGAAGCTACAATTAAATTCAAATAAAAATCATGTTTTCATCTATTTTGTTCTTTTTTTATTTAATCATAGTAACATCTTTCTCATTATAAATACAATATTTTCCATCAGGTCCAGTCCCTACAGATTTTGCCTCACCACTGGTAACTCCATTAAAACGTTTACAAATATGAACACCAGCTGTGTTTAATTTTATTCCACTTAATTTGGCAGTATCTCCATAATTTGAATTTATCCCAACAATAAATTGGCCAGGAGTTCCATCTATGGCTGTTAAATTACTAATCACTACGTGACGTTCATATTGAGTTTTACAATTTCCACAACAACGGAATAGTCTGACATAATTTTCTACCTTAAAAATTAAAAAAATTATTAGTTTTTAAGTCTATTAACATAATAGTCTTCAATATATGCTGTTCCCATTCCATCAAATTGAAAAACCTTGTCCGTTGCATGTCTGGCACCGCCTCCTTTGACATGATAAACTGCATTTTTAGTCTTCCCTTAAATATTATAATGATAAAGATCTTGCCAGATTGTAGATGGGCTTATTATAAAGGGCTTTGTATAAAGGTTTAGAATAAAATCCATTGGTTTGAGAAAACCAGGAGCCCGTTAACCTTCCACCCAACTTTATCTACATTGTTCTTTTGCCTTGTGATAAATATATTGTGTGTGCTAGTCTACCTTCAAGTGTGCAGTTACAACAATTGGCGTTAACACAGATATAATAAAATCCTCAATTTGGTAGTGGAATCCCCTGGAACGGAACCACAGAAACTTCTAATTTATGGATAAGTAAAGTGGAACCGCTAACTTTTTGGAACCGTTAAATTGTTGAACCGCCATGGAACCGGGGCCGAGGAAATTTCAACTTCCTAACGGGGACATTTAAAATATTCTTACCATAAAAAGTAATCGCGTCTTCACCAACAGCCTCAAACCAAACATTATTTACATTACAACTGCCCATACATCTAATTCCATCAGCAGAACCTTTGGCGCCCGATTTTATTCCAATAATACAATTTGACAGTGTAGCCCCGTCATTTAATTGAAAAACACGTTTTTGTCCTTCTTTTTGACTTCCATCTCCAAGTTTATTTGGATCGGGAATATAACGATCATATTTACAGTCAAAAGTTCCGTTGATTATTTTTGGTTCAGTTAACTATATTTTACGAATTTAATTTATTAAAAATGATTTAAGACTGTCGAAAATATCTGGTGGGATTTACTTCAATTTGGTTCCTAAGTTATATATAAAGTAATTTTGAACTTCCTCCTTCTTTCATCTCATTTCCATTATTTAATACTGTAATCCGACTGATTGGACACGGGGAAATAGTGAAATAGAGAAAGTCTTATCATTGAGTATGACCATTATTAGCTCTACAATAAAATGATAACTCTGACCGTCATGACCATTATGAGCCTTTTTAGGAAGGATAAAAAATTGTGTACGAAAATCAAAATTACCCATAACCTTATAGTAATCATTTGTAATCATATAACTTTAGTCAATTACCGTTTCCTTTTTCTTCCCTCTCTAAAATAATCTCCCTCTATAATATTATAGTATCCCTCTTGAGCATAATTCCATAAATAATTCCAAAAAAAAATAATAAAATATGTACTTTATAATTAACAATAAAATAAATAAAAATTCCCTTCTATTTTAAAGGGTAATAAAAATTACTATTATATCCGTTTTTGCCTTTGGCCAAAAATCAGCTTGACATAAAAACAAATAAGAAGTAATTAAAACAAAGTTAAAAATTAAGTTATGGAGAATTAAAAACATTTTAAAATCAACAAAAGATTAATTTTTTGTTAAATAAATAAAATTTGTACTTTATAATTAAAAATAAAATAATTAAAAATTCTCTTCTATTTTATATTTAAAATTCTATTGCCTGTTTAAATAAAATTTAAAAAATTAAATAATATTAACAATGAAAAAAGTCTTAAACAATTTTTTTAACAATTCAGACAATGGTTTTGAGAAGAATTTTAGTTGAAATTTGTGTTAAAAGTTGTACCTTTTATTTATTCATTAAAAAAAAATTTTTTAATAGCACAGACAAAATTATTTAATTTAATGTTGATTTAATAATATATGGATAGTGTCTGGAAAATTTTCTGGTGTTTATTTTAAAAAACCTCGATTTATGAAAAAATTTGGTTACATAATTTTTCTCATCAAAAGTTTCCAAATTTTATAAAGATTTAAGATTTTATATAGGTATTTGGGTTGAAAGGAGTTAATTAATTCTAAACGAAATTAAATAGTGAACTGATAATTTTGTGTTATATGTCTTTGTAAATTTTCTTAACACTGAAAATATACTATAATCTTTAAGCTGTGTTGTAATGGTTAACACACCCGACTTTACGGGAGACTTAGTTTCGATGCAGCTGGTGGCCGGTTTAGTTTAGTCTCTGTATATAGCACTTCACAGGTAGGACGCCCTGAGTGTGGAGGCAATCGGGTCTAGTTTGCTTGTAAATGGCGAGCCGGCAAGGTAAACACGTATATATAAATCCTTAACCCTACCCCTCCACCTGTAAGAGCCTAAATGTCATTAGCCCCCAAAAACCTCTCCACAGTACAATTCAGTGCTTCGATTTTTCCGACTTTTTGTTTTGCTTATAGGTTATAATATACAAAAGATTGTTAATTTGTTGCTTCTTCAGAATATTTGTATAAACTCAACTTTTTGCCGTTGAGCAAAACTTTGGAGATTGCCCTCCAAATTACACAAACTGCTTTGCATGTAACAACACTGTTTTTATACTTTAGAAAATTATTGCCCCCAAAATAATAATAAAATAAAATCAAACATAAAAATTTTGATAGATGTCATTTCTATTATCTTAACTAAATGAGAATTGATGATTTTGGATGATTTTCTAATTATTTATAATATAATATTTTAATTTTATTAGAAGAATATTTGGATAAGGATTTTGTTGTTAACAAGGGAACATATGTTACTGTAACCACGAATTTGGTATTTTTTGTAATACCATTCGATAGAGGACCCCCGACTTCCTATTGCGAAGTGTTGTCCGTTTTCTTGCAAAAAATTTTTAAAAAAAGTTATGGCCAGTCAAAGTTGGACCGCTAGAGTCTGGAATTAAAGGGTAAAGGAATAATTTCTCTCTTCTTTTTCCTCCTCTAAAAGCCAATCTGACCATTTTTACTCACCTCTCTTTATTTCTCGCAGCTGACCATTTTTACTTTCCTCTTTTCATTACTCGCGTCTGACCATTTTACAATTTTTCGCATTATTGACCCTTTTTTCCCGCTATGCCTTCTTTCTCAGCTACGTAAGAAACATAAAGAAAGCAGAGAAAGGGAAAAAGAGAAATAGCTCGTTTCTCTTCCTTCTTTTCCCTATACTCAAACACTCCCAAGGACTGAAACTTTGAATGGCCATAACTTTTTTTTTAAAATTTTTTGCAAGAAAACGGACATCACTTCGCAATAGGAAGTCGGGGGTCCTCTATCGAATGGTATTAAAAAAATACCAAATTCGTGGTTACAGTAACATATGTTCCCTTGTAAGAATAATGGCAAGAAGAGAATATCCGCAAATTTTTCCTTCATAAAGGATCAAAATGGTCAAAATAATGTTTCCTTTCTCACAATTTAAATTTCTGTATTAAATAAACGGTATATATCCTCAAATCAATCAGATTTTTCTGTCTAAAAAATTTAAATTCGAAAAAAAACTAAACGATTATTTGAAAAATTAATTTTATATAGAAAAATAGCAAAGAAATTATTTAAAAAATAAGAAAAAATATTTTTCGAAATAAATAAGAATTGCACTTTGAAAATGTATTTTGGGCATTGATAAAAAGCGTATATGAAGCACCATGCCGCTTTTATTTTTGTCCAAAACATATTTAAATATTTCAAAAGTAAAAAAAAATGGTCAAACGGCAAATAATGGTCAAGGATTATATTTGTAATTAACTTTTGCTCATTAAATTAAAAGTTTTATGACTTTTTATTTACTGACAAAATGAATTTTACCATTTTTAAATTTCAATAATTTAATGCCTTTTAAAAAATCGTTAGTCATATGGATGCCATTTTAGTGGACAGAGAGCATGTGAATAAATTATAGTATGGAGTCTTACGCGAATCACTGTCACATGCCTTTTTAAATAAAATATTTTTTGGTTGCCTATCGGGATTTTATTTATCGAGACTTGTACTTTTAATATTTAATAAGTTAATTAAATGTTGCTTTTTTAAAATTTGATAGAAATAGCCACAAATATCGTATAAGAGTCCAGATTCAAGATTTAAAGCCATATCGTTATTCCGAATATTAAGCACTGGAGCCTATTTAAACATGTTAGCGGTAAAAATTCCCCTTTATAAAAGCGTAACATTCTAATTATTTAATAGATAATAAATTAAAAAACTGTTGATTATTGCGTTTTTACGCCACTTAAATTGACATATTTAGCTATTGATAAGCAAGTAATATATTTGAACATGAAAGAGATATATTTAAAAATGTTTAGAGGGAAAGTTGTAAATGATAAATTGGAAAGAACATTTAAAATATATTTTGTGGGAAAGATTTGAATACATAGGGAAAACATATGAAATAAACGATAAATAATAATTTAAAAATAAATATAAAATTAACATGAAATCCGGAACAAAAATTACTTGTTTATTAACCTGTGCCCTCGTTTTTCGGATATGGCAGATTTTGACACACGGTTTACGGTTCAGTTAACCTATGTTTAATACTATATATTAAGGTATAACACTCATCATCGTTATTTATAATAGAAGCTGAAATAGGAATATAAGATAAATTTAAAAAGAAAATTAAAAAAAAAATCCCAAATGCACCTCGATTTTACAAAACCAATAATTTAAAAAAATCCCGATTTCGCTTACAAAAATTCTTTCAAAGGGAAAGAAAATTAAATCAATGATTTTAATAGTGGCAAGCATAACACGTAGCTAAAGTCGGATGCCACAATCGAATAAAGTTAAATGATATGTTGCGATAGAATACATAAATAAAATAGCAGAGATGGAGAGAAATTTAAATAAACGCATTCGCGTCGCACTAAATATGTCAATTTAAGAGCGATAAAAACGCAATAATCAGCAGTTTTTTAATTTATTAGCTATTAAATAATTAGAATAAAATTCCCCTTTATTGAACATTATTTGCCGATTGACTATTTTTTAATTTTGAAATATTTAAATAAAAACATTTGAAAAGTGTTTTGGGCAAAAATAAAAGCGAAATGATGCTTTTATTTCATAATTTTCCCGGCACACCAGAGAAGTACATTGAGAAATATAAAAAATTTGAAAATGTGTTTTTGGAGGCTGTAAAAGGGTAAGTAAAACGGCACCCAGCTAAGACTTAATAAAACGCAGCATAAGTATTAAAAATCGCATTTTAATATAAAAAAACAGCCATTTAATTTTTACGGGTACACCCCGATGTACCGCAGGGCCGATGTACCGCAGAGCTATAACTTCCTCCACAATTATCGAATCCGTGACGCCTTGGTATGGTTCGATGCATCTCGTCAAGGTGAATTGAACCACACCAGGGCGTCCCGGATTCGATAATTTTGAAAGAAGTTATAGGTACATTGGGCTCGCGGTACTTGGTCTGCTCCCAATTTTTACCAATGAATTATCCGAAAAGAATTTAAACATTTGCCTCTATAATTTGAAAAAATCACAAATACTCAAAGTTTCAGGTTTCCGTTCTTATTTTAAGATGCTAACAATATATGTTGATTAATTACGCCTAACTCTCCTAGTGGGAAGAATGAAACCATTATAAATAGGCGGATAAGTGTTGGTCTGGAAAATCTTTAACCTTTCCTGCTAGAGTTCACCTTACAATTCTACGATTTTTTCTCGCCAAATATTAATTAAAAAAATAATATTAAATAATTTTAAAGATGAAAAACTTTAATTTAATTTTATTTTTTTATTTCCTCCACTTTTCTGAATTCGCAATTGGAATGGAGCGTGGGGAAAGTTCACATCAAGGAGCTGGAGGACATCAAGAAGCTGGTCAGGAGCAAGGAGCTGGTCAGGAGCAAGGAGCTGGAGATGGCTCGGGAGCTGAGGGTGGCTTGGATGAAATATTTATTGTTTATATTTATTTAAAAATTCTAATTAAAAAATAATTTTAATAGTATTTTACTAATTTAAACAATCAAATTCGTCCAATGATTGATATCTATGAAAACCTGCCCCCTCTTCAAGATATAACTGATCATTTGGCAGGTAAATTTATTTAATATTTTTTAATTTAATATAATTGGATTTATTTAATATAATTAAAAAAGCTTTAGAAAGAGCTTTATCAATAATCGAAAGTTTTGAGATTTTTATAGCATTTTTAAGGCTTCCAAATGGTATTATTGTTTCCCATTTTATTTTGTTTACTGAGTTAGATATTTTTAAAGACTTTTTTAAATTTTAGACATTACAAAATTTTTAAGGTGAATATCATCAACAATCTCTTGAAGCTGTTAGAAATATTAGAGACCAATATCGCAATTTGTTAATTTCATATAAACATTTTAAAATTGTATTAAATATTATTGGACAAAATATAACTTATAATCTAAACTCTATGTTAAATCATCAGGTAAAGATATTTTGATTTTTAAATTATAGGTAAAGAGTCAGAACCCATCCAAAAAGAGCAAATTATTAGATGGGATAAATCCTGGAAGATTTCCAATGCAAGACTTTTGGAGGAAACATCGACGGGATGGACTTCTAGGAAACTTACGCGGTTCCCATGGATCTCCTTGATTCATTGTTAATCAGAAAGATAATATTCAGGAATGACATTTTGTGCGGTATTTCCGCAATTTTGACCTTTTCTCACTTTTTTAATTTCAAATATTTGAAGTGTCGCCAAATATTTGAAGTCTGCTAATGCAGATGAATAAGGAAGGGGATAATTGATCTTGTTTGCTCAATATTTTTGAAGGCTCTCTAAATCTCCGCGCGGGTCTTATCGTTGCTACCGCGCCGCACTATCCCTACATCAATTCCTACTTCCAGCAATATGAAGCATATTTATAATTTTGTAACATTTTGCAAAAAAAATTGGCGAAATGGAGTGATTTTTATGGAGAAATAGCGAAAATATAAAAATTTTCGCCTACGGCGCAGAAAGGGTTGATTTTCAGTGCTTTCCTAAATTTAAAACTTAAAACCTTCCGAACAATAAAAACTAATTTTGATTTTTATTTCTGATCCCGAATTGCTCAATAATGTGAAAACTAGTGCAAAACTAAATTTATTTTTCAAAATAATTTCATTTTTAAAATATCTATTTTGGAAAGGGTCAACATGATAACCCTTTAATATAATTCTCTTAAATAAGATTGACAAAACTCAAAAAAATAATCTTAAAAAATTCCTTTATACAGAATCTTTTACAAACAGCAATTTTGCAACGAAATTTACAAGGACAAGCTTTACAAGAACATGCTTTACAGCAACTTGTAATTAAACACTTTATTTTATAATTATATTTATAAAAAAATCTAAAATAGTTAATAATATATTTTCCCAAATATATTCATATAATAAAAAATAAAATCCTTACACGAAGTAAGAAATATTACGGAATTGAATTTTAAATTCTAAACATATAACTTGTTGTTTTTATGGTTTATTAGAAGGTTAAATTTAGGTAGAAGGTTAAATTTATTAACCAAGAACTAGTTTCCATAGGTCCCGAAAATCAGTAGGGTAACTTTTCTGGATCCAGTTCTTAAGAAAATGCTGTGCGCCAGTGGGGATTCGAGAGATAATTCACTATAATCGTTTCCCTCTATTGTTTTAAATCACCCTTATCTTCGCTCGCCTTAAATTTTTCTCTAAATATCTATAGAGAAATATATCTAGGTATAGAGAAAAACGTTAAGGCGAAACGAAGAGAAGGGGGATTTAAAATCCAGACAACCGAAGGAGGGTTGGGAACCTTAATAAAAACAACCCTGCTTAAACAAAATTTAATTTGGGTGGTCTATAACAAGAAATTGTATTTTTTTCTGTTTATATTTTTGTTAATTCTCTATGGGAACAATTCAGAGCTTTTACCTTTTAATTGATATATGAAGAATATTTTAAATAAATTTCCACCAATATAAAAAATTTTTATATTATTACACTTTAGAATGAAGAACATCAAAATATATTGCAATTTAAAAATGCCAACTATAACAAACGTTTAGCAATTTGTCACGATCTTCAGAAAATTCTAAATTACTTATATATGCAACAAACTATGCAACCTGCTATCCAACCTGTTGCGCCTCAAATTGAAGGTAATTAAAGTAAAATATTAATTTATTTTTGATATTCAAATTGACAAAAATACTTTTTTTTCAAAATTTAAAAAAGGTCTCAACTTGTAATTCAAAAATATAGAACCTGTAAGAGCAAAATCTAAGAGAATGATTCAATTTTGAATAAATTTTAAATAGGGCATGCGTTTATATAAAATGGGTACACCGCAACGCGAGGCCAATGTACCGCCGGCCTGTAACTTTCTTCAAAATTTTTGAATCGGGGACAATTTGGTATTGTTCGATGCAACTCGACGAGCTGAATCGAACCATACCAAGGCATTCGGGATTCGATGATTTTGAACAGTTTTAGGCCTCGGGTAGGAATGCTCCAATATAAAACGTTTAAACCTTTGACAATCTTCAATTAAAAAATAAAATATCTTTAACAGGGCAAACATTTGGAACTAGTGGGCAGGGCCAGCGAGGACGTGGACGAGGGCGCCGTGGAGGAGGGCGCCGTGGAGGGGGAAGCCGTGGAGGACGCCGTGGACAAGGACAAAATCAGGAAAATGCGCCAGGACAATAGGCAGCCAATAAGCAAGGAATTTAATTAAAATAATTTAATAATTTATATTTTAAGAAGTTCAACAAAAAAAGCAGAAAAGAAAAAAATAAAAGCAGAAAACTTTTTTTGAACAAGTAGAAAAAAAATACTCAATGATAGATTGAGAAAACAAGAGTAACTTTCCATTAAATCAACTTTATCTTTAATTCTAGTTTATTACAAAAATAGTGGCTATAAAAATATTTAATTTCTAGAAATTAAATATTTTTTCCTTCTTTCTATATTTTCTAAATTTTAATGATTTAATTTTCTCCTTTTTTTCATAATTTATTTTTTCTTTAACAAAAATTCTTTCAATTTTCTAGTTTTTAAAATATTCATTTACTCTTGTGATAAAGTAGAGATATATTTACTTTTCTAGTTATTATTTAAAAACAATGTTAAGCCTAGAGTGTGTTACAGATAGTTTTTCATTTTTTAGAAAATTGTATTAAAAGTTGTGTTGGGTATGAGCTATAGTATAAAAGGTTAAGGTTAATTTAGGAAAATTATTTTCACTTATGTTCTTAACCACCTTAACTGCGGTAATGTCCAAGGAATAAATAATAGAATAACTAACAGCTGTGCTTTATCACAAAGTAAATACAATAAAGTTGAAGGAATAAGAATAAGACTAAGTTGCTGGAGCGCCAAGATTAAGACTAAGAATAACTACTAACAAGAACCACAAGACCTTACTAGTCATCAAAACAATATATATTATAGATTTTTTAGATTGGAAAAATTAGATTGGGAATTTTTATTCTTTTTATAAAATATTTATTAATTTTAAAATTACAAAAATTTTAGATTTAAAATATTAAAATTAATATTAATATTTATTATATTACAATTTTGGATTTTATTGTGTCCATTTTTCTAGTAATTTTTTAAATTAATAAAATTAAGTGTATATTGTAACGGATGAATAGAAATATTTAAATTTTTAAAAATTCAAAACAGTTACAAATTATTCTTTTTAATTTAGTATCCTTCTGCTTCTAATAAACTGAGCATATAAAATTAAAAAAAACATTTCAATTTTTTTAAATTTCTACCTGTTAATTAAAATAATTTTTAAATAAAATAATCTAAACCCGAATAAAAACGGAACCCCAATAGCCAGAAAATAAAAAAATATAAGGAAAAATAACAGAAAATGATATAATTTTAATAGAAAATGAAAATGCCTTTAAATACTATGTTTTTCAAGTTAAAAATAGAAGCGGAAATTTATCTAATTAATTATTTAAAATACAGTTGAAGTTCTTTATAGCCCCCCCCCCAGGGACCGACTGATAGGTGTGGATACCCCGGCTGATAGGTAGGCGTATATCCGACTAGATTTTTGGGGAGACCTTAAGTCGGGACCGGTCGATAGATGGGGGTATAACCGTAGTGGGGGTATAACCAAGAGGGGCTATAACGAGCTTCAACTGTAGTAACTAGTTGGAAAATAGAAATTAACATATTTAAATAATCGTTTTTCTAAATGTTTTTTCCTCACATTTCTAATATCTTTGTATTTCTACTTGAACTAAATTTTGAATGCTAATTGCTGCCTCCTAAAATTATTAAAAATAAATATTATTTATATATTCTTTTAAATTTATAAAAAATTATTGCAAAAAATTTAATTATCAAAAATTTTGGAAAATTCTCCTCTATAAGAGACCGCCAGTTTTTAAAAGTTAAAAGGCCAAAAAATTAATATTTTTTGAACAATTTTTGTTGAACAATTTTTGAACAATTTTGAACAATTTTGTTCAAAGTTGAACAATTTTTGAAATCCTTCCCTCTTGCCTCATTTTTTAATTTGTAACATTACGCCAAATTGCTTACATTTTGTCAAAAAGAGAGAAATAGAGTGATTTTTGTGGAGAAATAGCGAAAATTTAAAAATTATTTTCAGTGATTTAGTTTATTAGAACTGTAAGTTTATTAACTGATAGTCTTATTATAAATTTATTTAAATGGTTAACTTGGCCAACCTATAATTAACCCAACCTATAATTAACCCAACCTATAATTAACCCAACCTATAATTAACCCAACCTATAATTAACGTATAGGTTGGGCTACACGACTTTAGGAGAGGACTTTTGAGGATATTAAGCATAACTTAGTTTTGTAGAAACATGTTTTTGTGTTCAAAAATTAATCTTGAAATTACAGAAAAAAATCGGCAAATTTTTGAAAAAAGTTATAGCCAACAATCCGATTTCAGCCAAATTAGTTTTGTGGCTTTGCCATAATTCTGATCAAACTTTTTATCATTTTATAGATAATTATTAGCTTGATTTTATAAAATTAAATCCAGTTTTATCTCTCTTTTTCAATGACTTTATGATTATTTTAATGGCGATTATCCTCAAAAGTCGGGTCACCAAGAGTCGCGCCACGGTTAAATCGAAACGTTTAAAACCTGTCATACCCGATAACCGAGAATACCGTTTAATAATTCATTATTAAATACATTATTAAATATGTATTTAACATACCGTATTTTCTCTAATTGAACGGCCGGCCGCTCTTTTTTCAATCCCCTTCCAAAGGGCAGCTCTAATGGAGACGGCGCTCAAAATCATTCTTTTCAGCGCCGCAGGCGAAATTTTTGAATTTTTTGATAGGCAAAGACAATGAAAAATCACTATATTGCCTTAAAAAATTTCACATCTTTAGGGGTGTATTAAACATAATAAACGGCGTTTAGAAGGCCCGTTTAACGTTTATACCGTTTATTTTAGACCCGTATACCGTTCCGTTTAATTTTGCCGAAAAACCCGTTTAACGTATACCGTTTACCGTTCGTTTAAACGGTCTTGTGCAACTCTACAAATTACTCTAAAAATCTCATTTAAAAATAAATAACATTTTCTAAGGTTATATTTCGTTCTTTCTTTAAATCATTGATAATCATTATATTAACAAGAAGCTCTTGGTAGAATTAAAAAAATATTTAAACTAGAGTAGAGCGAGACCGAGACTTTAGGCGAAAACCGAGACCGGGATTTACCGAGACTGAAAAACCCGAGATCGAGACCGAGACTCAAATTTTCGGCCGAGACCGAGACCGAGATTCCGAGACTACCGAGACTTTTTTAAATTTTTTAAAATTCGAAATAAATCTCAAAATTTTGCAATATAAATTACAATATGGCATCAACCATAAACTACAAGTATCTTTATCTTCTTTATTAAGGCCCTGAGGGGAAAATTTTGTATATTATTGCGCCGAAGGTGCCTAAAATTCGGATTTCAGCGCCGCAGGCGAAATTTTTTTAATTTTCTTGCCTTAGAAGGTGAAATTTTTGATTTTTTATCTAAATTTTAAGAAAAAAGGACGGGAAACGCGGGAAAACGGGAAGGCGGGAAAGGTTTGCACGTAATACATGATTTACGTGCAAACCATAGTGGAATCTTCAGCGCCGCAGGCGAAAATTTTTATAATTTTTGTCCATTATGAAAGAATTTTTAATCTCAAGTCTATAATAGAGATAATTTGTTACAAAAATAACAAAAATTTCTGAAAAATTTCCATCTTTAGGGGTGTAAATTCAGTCTCGGGTCTCGCCGAGACTAAGGACCGAGAGTCTCGTCTCGGTTCGAGACCGATTTCGAGACCGAGACTGACTAAAACCGAGACCGAGATTCTAAAATGGCCGAGAGTCTCGTCTCGGTCTCGGCGAGACTCTCGGTCTCGCTCTACTCTAATTTAAACTGTTGTAGTTATCGCAGATATTATTTAAAATATACAAACAATAAAAACTTAAGCCATATTCTTGTACTTTAGGCTCAAATTACATTTTCTGGAAAAATAATAAATTTTTTCATTATTAATTTCAGAAACAAAAAATTAAATTAAAAATTTACAAAATTATTTTGACTACCAAAATTTGTTCTTTTATATACGAATTATGGCTAAACTGGACTAAAATGACTAGTCATGAGAAATGGTTGTGAAAAATATTTTTTCTATTAAAATCGTACAATTGCCAACTAAAAATATTTAAATAATAATTTTGGAAATATTTAGTAAAAAATTGTAATATTTTTTCATTATCATTAAATCTTCATTTTTGTGGTTTTTTGATTAAATATTTAAGATTTGTGAGAAAAATATTAGTTGATGAATCCGAAATAATATATTTGTTTAAATAAGATTTTGTTAATTACGTTAAAATTTGTTAATAATATATTAAAGTTAATTAGAGATCGGAAGGTTCATTTCGAGTATTTCAAACTCTATTTCAATATTTCCTATTTAATCAAGCCCAAAAATACAAGACTCGAAACTTTAAGTTAAGCATTCTATGAAAAATCCATCTTTCGAATTTTTTAAAAATCAGTTTATTATAATTTTCTGTATATTAATCATCAATTTCCTATTTATTTTTACAAAATTAATTCTAGAACATAATTTACAGCTGTGTGGTCCTAAATTGAAAATTTTTCTATTCCCATGTTTACTCATATTTAATAAAAATAATATATTTTATAGGAATGGATAAAATAAATGATTAAACGTTTTATTTAAAAAATATTTTTCATTGAATATAAATATTTTATACTACCTAATATTTATTAATTTTATTAATTAAATTTTTAGCAGATTTTTAAAAATGTATTTCTTTTATATTTTTATTAATATTTTTGTATTTTATGTTAATTTGGTAATATTTTATATTAATTACAGTATTTCCTCTAAGAGACCGTCCTGTCTTTCTATTTTTCAAGCATCTTCTAAAGTGTAGTTATAATAGGGGTGTCGTTCAATTAGAGGAAATACAGTATATATTAACGTAAAATTATAATCAGAATATAATAGATAGGGACCGGATTCATATTGATAACAATATTTTCCCGAGTCCTAGCTATTGTAAAAACGCTAAAAAGTTGTTTCTGTTAAGTTTATAGTGCATTCAATAAATATGTTTTTCTGAAAATTAATTTAGAAATTTTTTTTATTGTTTAAAGGTGTGTTCAGGACCGCCAATTATAGTAGCTGACCAATATAGAAAAGTTGGCGATGTATTTAAAGATGAGCAAAAATTATACCAAGAAGAACTGGCTAAACGGGCTAAAAACTCGACAGATTATGCCTGCAACCACAAGCAATATTGTGGATGTATAATTAATGGAAAGACTCCCCAAACGTTTAATCTCCCAACGCCAGATTTAACAAACAAGGAAAACTACTTCAAATTAGCCATGGTATTTATTAAATATAAAACATTTTATATTAAAAATTAAGTTATCGGTTTGCGGAAACGAGTACTACGACAAGATTAAGCGATGTGCTATGGTTTGTTTAATTTTTTGTTAAGTCAATATAATCCATTATTATTTAATAAAATTTACTAATTAACCTAATTAATGAAACCATGGTTGCCGCGGAATTTAAAAATCGAGTTTTTAAAAATTTATTCAGTAAGGGGTTTGGTAAACCTCGGGTAAATATTTCAGCTATCAGGTTGAAGAATTTTTATTTTGGGGTTCGGGTACAATAAGACCTGATACATTTAAGCGGTCCTAAAAAATTTTGTTAAATTAAACTTATTTTCTATAATAAACTGGTTTCTCTGAAAGCTTTTTTTCTAAATAATTAAAAATAATAATCATTTCAGGCTCATTTCTTCAACGACAATAAACCTGAAACAATGCCAAAGGATGATCTAGACAGAAGTAAATAAATATTAAATAAAATTTAAACAATTTTATTAAAAAGAAATTCTTGTAATTTTGGACGGTTGTGCTACTTGTACCAAAGGAGGGACGATCACAGGATTGCGTGTTACTCATAAGGAGGAAAGTGGAGGCTTTTTCTCAAGATGCAGTGAAATAATGGAATATGAAGCTTATCGTGTTTCTGGACTTAAAATCACAATTCCGGCTAGTAATAAAGTAGATCTCCAAACAGCATCGTTTTCTTTGCCTGCTGTTTTAAATCATCGAATCTGCGGCAAGATCTTCACAACACCACCAGC
This sequence comes from Meloidogyne hapla, assembly GCA_000172435.1. Taxonomy (NCBI): domain Eukaryota; kingdom Metazoa; phylum Nematoda; class Chromadorea; order Rhabditida; family Meloidogynidae; genus Meloidogyne; species Meloidogyne hapla. The sequence continues at coordinate 26,424 of ABLG01000012.1, read as the reverse complement.
CAGTAATAAATATCTTGATGTGAAACTTCACATAGAATTCAGGTAATATTTTTTTATTAGTATTTGGGGGAGGCTTAAGTATAACTTAAATCATAATTTTCTTTTGCGTTAAGAGGTATAAGTGATTTATTAGTTAATTATTGTGATATATGTTTTGTCCCACAAATGTGGGATAATATGAGAAAAATTTTCAAACATTCATTTACAAGCAAACTTTATCAAGAATCACTAGTCATCTATTAAGGAAGGGTTAACTTTCGTTTTAGTTAACCCTTAGTTAACCCCTAATTACCTCAATGAGTTAAAAAATTATTAATAAACAAATTAGGTAGATTATTTAAATAAATAATATTAAAAATTGACCTAGTTAAATATTTACTCTATAAAACACCTCCTCCTTAATAATTTTCCCATCTGTCAGAGTTGAACAATTAATCGTATAAATACGTACCTGGTAATAATTCGAGAAATACTGTAGATCAAAATTTATTTATTTTAATTTAGTTGCGGTGGAGTGAATTCTACGAAAATATTCAATTTACCATCCATTGATGTGACATTTTTCAAGGCAATTAAATAAGACAAATTTTTTTTTAATTTTAAAAATATTTTTAAAGTTATATACTTTAGCTTAATTTTGTACTATTTAAAGGATCGAGTAGCAGAATTTCGAGGGTTGTGGTTTAATCTGGATGATGGAAAATCTAAACAATACGAACGAAAGGACATTACATATATATTAAATGAAAAGTTTGCAGGAAATTGGATGGAACCACGAGTTGATTGTTGGACAAAGAATGATGCTTGCAAGTTGAATTAAGTGAATTAATAAATAAAGTTAAGATGAATGAAAATTAATTTAAATAAATTATTTATTCCTTTAATTGCTTATTTAATATTTATTATTCCATTTATTATTTAATTAATTTTAATATAATTTTTATTTGTAAAAAAGCTTTTGATTTTTTTTGTAATTCATTTAAAAAACTTAATTTTTAATATTTCTCATATTAAATAAAAATTCTTTCATAAAAGTATGAAATTTATTAATATTTAATTTATCCATTCCATTTTTGTTCAAGTGTCGGGTAAAATAATGTTTTTGGGTTTCGGGTCTTTACATTAAAATTTCAGGCGAAATTTTGAAAAATTATAGCGCTGCAGGCGCGAAAGATTCACTTTTCAGTGTTGAAGAATAAAATTTTATTCTTGATAATTTTCGTGTTTCGGGTTTTTTGAAACATCGGTTTTCACCGGGTCACGTTTCGAGTCAAAAAAGGCCAGATAACGTGGAACAACCCAGATCCTTTCAAAATGAAATTTAGTTTTAAATATTATTAGTCACATTTTTAATATAAATATTTAGTTTTAATAATATCCGGAATTTTGTGACAGTTTAAAAATTATTTTATATAAAAATTTTGCTAATTAAAATATTAAAATATTACTCATTAAAACATTAAAATATTTTACTCATTAGAATTTAATGGAATTTTAAGTTGGATTTTTTACTATTGTTAGACTAATTTTTTGAATAAGCTGTTAAAATAATTTTAGGGCAATTGTTTCCGTATTTCAGGAAGTTATCTGGGCCGAGTCGGGTAAAAGATTTAGTCTAACCCTGAACAACCCTGCTTCGAACTATCGAAAAATTTTTAAAGACATACCATTCGGACACATATGTAATACTTTCATATTTAAACATATTTATTTTATTTTATTACTCTTTAACTTTTTTTTCAAATTTTTTTATAAACACAGCTTCCGTTGTAATTTAAAACACTAAATTATTTAATAGCTGATCATTCATATAATCAACTGATCATTCATACTTTTGATTAAACTTTAATTAAAATAAAAAAACGTTGGGAAAATATAAAAATATTCAATTTAATGAATTTGCTGTGATTCGTTTATTAAATAATTTTTTTAATATTTTTAATAAATTTTAGTATAGTTAAAACTCTCATTAATCGTGATTACATCAGTTTAAAAATCTGGCAATATTTACAATTTATTTCCCAAACTAGAAGGCTAAACTCTTTTATTTAAAATATCTCTATATAACGTCATTTAGTGAGAATTTTTTAACCTTAAATTCTCCAGCTTTTGTTAACCTTAAGTATGTGCCATTTGAATTTGTTTATAAATCTTTATTTATTAAATTAATTTTATATTTAGAATTGATTTTAATGAATTATTTAATTTTAATTATTTTGTTTGGTGTCACAACGACCTTTCCATCTAAGGTCAAGGGTGGGTGAGAAGGTTATGTACACGGAGTGCCCTTTTAAGAACGCGACTTGCGGGAATGTTGGTCACCTGGTTAAATATGTTTCCAAATGCATTGGGTAATTTAATTATTAACGAGGATATTATTATTAGTGGGGAGATCAAAAAGTCTAACGTTCTAGCCGTGAAAAAAATTATTGACCCAAAGGGTTTAATTCAAGAATTTTTATAAGAAAAGGTTTTATAATATTTCATCCACTCAACAGAACAAAGTAATCTAACTTTTAATAAAAATAATATAATTTCAAAAAATATGGACAATTTATATCTAGAACTTAATAGAATCTAATTCCTAATTAAATTCATATATTAATTCCAGAATCGTATTATGCTACCAGAGCCTCCTAACAAACCCCAATTTGCTCGGAAATTATAAATTATATAAATCATTCAAATCTGACCTCGGAACCGGACCAAGAATTTGTGAAACTTGTAAGGAACGTGGCCAATGCACAAAGAATGTTAATGGAATAGATTTGGAATGGAATGGATTCAAGTTGTACTATTACCACATAAACAAGACTCTTGAATTCGTCAATGATTTCCACGGCCACTGGTAGTTACTTCTCGTTTGTTTGTCCTCGTTACTCTTTTTCTCGACGAGTAAAGTCTCTCGGATCCGGGGCTTTTTAGATGTGTGTCATATCTTGATATGACTTGTCATAACGGGACTTAGATTAGTCAGAAATTAGAAGGTAATCTCACAGAAAACTCCTCAAATTACCACAATCTTTACATTTCTTTACTAATTAAAGCTCGAAAAAATTTTTTATCAAATTTATGAATACGATAAAAACATAACTGAATGATAAATGTAAAAAGGATATGAATGTGTAAATGATAAGATACCAGAGCCTCCTCATTGAAAAGAAATTAATTTAATTTTTACTAAAAAAATTTACAAAAAATATTAAGGTTCTCGAGCAATTTTTCCAACGTTACACCTTTAGAGTTTCTGAAATTGTTTGAATCGACTGATATTGAATCAATAAGTAATTTTATTATTTAAAATAAATATTAATTTTAAATATTTTTTAGATAAAGTTTTAAATCAAAGAAGTGTCTCAATTAATTCAAATTATGCAATAGCAACATGGGCGACTGACATGCTTTTCTGGTATGAACAATATGATCCATTAGGCGGTGATCGTAAGGTTTATATTGGATTGCATGGACTTGAAGGATGTGAGGAAGAGGTAATTAACTAATATAAATTTTATAAAATAAAAGAAAAATTATAAAAAAATCTGTCATAAAGGGTCCGGAAAGTTGGGCTCTGGAAAGATTAATCGAGGGTGGGGAATTATTCGAGTAAATACGGTAAAAAGGTCAATATAATAATTCTCTATTTAATTTTATAGGCTGTCGGATGTAATCAACAAGGCTTTTCACAATCTTATGAAGAATATGGTTGTCAGTGAGTTTTATAAATCTTCGTTTAAACTTAATATAAAAAAGATAATATCTTGGGACATATAAAATTTTAAAAAAGAAAAATGACCAGGGCGGAGTTACTTAAATTACAATTTTAGTAATTACCTTAAATTGAATTTATTTTACCTTAAATTAACTTTGAATTAAGAAGTATCTATAGAAAATGTAATAAAATTTAAATTAGTGTGGATTTTGAATTATATTAATCTTTATTTAAGATGTTGAGCCAATAATCGCAATATAGAAAAGTCAGTTGAATTTAAATAAAATATAATTACATTCTTAAAATAATCCTATCAAATTATGTAAATTCTAAAAAAAATTTATGAAAAGTTTCGGCAGTAGGTTATTTTTGCCAAAATTTATTCTTTATAATACGAACATATTAGCCTATGTTGATAAAAAACAATGTTTTAGGAAAAAAAATTTCAGGTGTTGTGAATTGCATCACAACTGTGTCTGGAAAACAGAGCTTTTCGGAAATTGTTCCTCAACTGAAAAAGAATTTTACTTCATAAACATCAATATGGCAAAGTATAACATGAAATGTAACAGTGAAGATCAGCAAAATGCCCAATGTTCCGCAGATAAAAATAATAATTGCCAGCAGGCGCTTTGTCAGTGCGACAGGTTGATTAATTATTAATATAAATTTTAAAATAAATTTTGTAAAAAATAATTTTTGTAAAAAATAAATAATAATAATAATAAAATAAATAAATTTTGTAATTTCGATTAAATTTTGTATTCTTTTATTTTAGAGAAATTGTTCAATGTTGGGAAAAAATTCCAGTACCGAAAAAAGAGGAAGAATGTTATAGCAAAGTTGTTGATGATGCCAAGCTTCTTCACCGAGTGTTAGCCGTCTAATCGATATTTTGACAACGACTCGTCTTCAAGTGTTGTTGGCTAGAGAGCCTATTGAGGTGACTTTGGAAAAAATCTATAATAATAAAACATTTGATCGGAATGCGACTGAAATTTCTATCCAAAAAGCTACTAAAATTATTGAGAAGAGCATCGAACTCCTTCCCGATCTTCATAAAAGTGTGAACAACACTATTTTCGAAGCTTTAACCAATGCAGAAATTGCTTTAAAAATATTTGAAAAAACTAAAAACGAAGATGATAAGCTTTTTCTTGAAGATAAGACAAAGAACTATCTCAATGTACTTGAAGCTGCAACCATTTTTGAGCGAGAATATAAATTAACTGATAATGTTATAGAAGAAACGCGTTTTTATTTATTTAATTTAATAAAATTTTACTTAAATAATTTAAATAATTAAAAATATTTCAATACCGTAAATGCTGAAATAATTACCCTGGGTAATTATTTTTTCAGCCTCTTGCTTGAGGGGGTAATTATTAGGAAGGGGGTAATTATTTGAGATTATTTTGGATAGGCTTTTTGAGGGAGTAATTATTTTTTAAACTTTTTCTGGAGGGGGTAATTATTAGGGAGGGGGAATTATTTGAGAGAGGTAATTATTTCAGCATAACGGTATATGTCTTCATAAAAATTTTTATTATTTAAAAAATTTTCATAAAAAATAAATTAAATTGGGTAAAAATTGTTTTTTAAAAAATATCACAAACAATAATTTCAAATTATTGGACTTAATTTGGTGTTAAAAATATAATAAGAACATTTTTGCATAAAAAGGAATAAAATTTTATTGTTAAATTAATTTCGAAAATAGAAAATTTATTTTTCATAATATTCTTAACCTCGCAAATTTTGTGTTTTTGCAGCATAATTTCGCTGTTTTTATTGAAGACCTACTGTCAAAAAAGTTCTCATACCGTATTTCTTCTAATTGAAAGACACCCTCCTATTGAAGACACCCTCCTCCTATTGAAGACACCCTCCTGAAGACACCCTATTGAAAGACACCCTCCTCAGCGAAAGCAATGAAAAATAGAGTGACCGGTCATTCTATTAGAGGAAATACGGTAATTTTAAATATCTTACGGATCCTATCTAATATATATGTTCCTTCCTTTACTTTAATTAAATAAGGTTTAATTATAAGGTTTTATTCTTATTTTCTCATATTTTTGGTACGTATTTTTAATAATGCCCTTCGATAGTTATTTTTAAAATTTAAGGAACTTATATGGTTTAGGTATGGTTTTTTAAAAAAGCCTCACTTCGCCATTTTATTTTTATAAATAAAATGTTGCGAATGAATATGTTTTCCGGAAAGTTTTAAATTTTTTATCTGAATTAATTTGTTCAAAAAATAATTGAAAAAGTTTCAAAATTTCTCTTTGCTTTTAAAAATATATATTAATTTTATTTTAGGCTAATAATATTACCAGATGCCCGAGAGTCCTAGGCTCGAAGGCAGGAGTGAACTCCTACTTAGGACATACATAACTAAGTAGCCTTGTGATCTCGGTATAGGTTTGCCGTGTGGGGACCTGCTATAAGTACGTCCCGTCCACGGTAGCCCGTTAAGGTCGGCTGAATCGCCGGCCTTGGCGCGACTTTTTCGGTATATGCATAACTGGTCATTTCTCAAAATGGTCAGACAGAAAAGGTAAAAATTCCAAAAAAGTAGGGAAAAATCCTGTGGTTAAATGGGATAAAGTTGATTTTAAATAATTTTGTTAATAATTATCAAAAAATTTTAGTAATTATATAATTGTTGTTTAATGTGATTTTAATTGTTTTTTATTTATTTTAAAAATATAAAATATAAAGTTTTGTTAAGAAAAAGTACAATAATTCCAACTTATGAATATTCCGTCCTCTTAAATCCTCAAGGGAGGTAAAATGAAGGTTCCCTACAAAATTGCAATTGCTCCCTACAAAATTAAATTCAAAATTATTAGACTAAAATAAAATTAATCATTCAGAGGGGCAATTGCCCCTCTAATTGCAGGAGGGTGCTTCTGCTCCCTCATTAATTAAGTAAATTTCAAAAATAGAAATAGATTCAAAAATAGACCAAATTATAGTTAATATTTTATTACATAATTAAAAGATATAAAATATTTTTTTATTAAATTAAAGAAACATGAATAAAAGAAACATGAATAAGGATAAAATTAAATAAAATTAATAATAAAGTTAAAAAATTAATAAAAATAAAATAAATTTGGGATCTATTAAGTGACAAAATAAAAATTGTGATTAATTTTAAATAATATAAATTTTAAGAAATAATTGAAAAATTAAAATAATAAATTAATCACATTTGAAAATATTAATTTATGAAAATTTTGTAAAAAATATATTTTTAATTAAAAAGTTAAGCAAAAAATTCTTAAGAAAAAAATTAAATTATAGAAGGAAATAGTGAGATGGCCACTTTACTGCAGGGCACAATTTAGTAAAGTATCAAATCCCTTAAAATTTTGGTACTATAGTCGAATTACCAAAATTGATTTATGTCGATTTTTTAAAATCGGTTAGTGGCTCAGCAGTAAAGTGGGCTCGCGGTAAAGTACCCGAGAAAATAGAAAGGATAAATAATTAATTAAAGATAATTATATAATGAAAATATAATTATTTATGTTTAATTAGAATATTAAACAAAGAAAACAAATGAAACAAAATATTAAATATTTAAAATAATATATAAAATAATAAAAGATTAAATACAAAAACAAATTAACGAATTTCTCTAAAATACGGACTATTTTTCCCATTTTCAGAGAGGGACCATTTTAGAGGGTAGGAGATTATTTTTAAGGGAGGGAGAAAAATCTTTTTAGAATGGGTAAATTTATATAGACTATTTTATTAAATCATCCTCGGGATTATTTTAGAAGGGGGATAATTTTAGAGAGAGGGGGGAGGTATTATTTTAAGGAAATACGGAAGGTGAAAAGAGGGAAAGAATTACCAAGGCAGGAAACTTTTAATACCATCAGCCACCCATTCAGCAGCTTTTCCTACTCCTTCCTTTACCAATTGAATTCCCTTACCGGCTAATTTGCACAGTTCGGTAATACCTTTATCTGCGACCCAGTTTAAACCATCTGCCGCCAAAGAACAAAGGGGGGTTCCAAGCCCAGCAGTCTTCACCACGCACGCCGTCTCAAGTGTGCCTATGACCTTCTCAGCACCTTTTTTAAGAAGGCCACCTTTCTTCTTTAAATATCGTTCTGGGTCTGAAAATTATTTTTTATGTTAAAAATATTTTTTTAATTTGAATTTTAGTATAATGATTTCTTTTTAATATTTTCGTTTGTGATTAATGACCACGTCCCAAAATGTAGAATTATCTTACAAAATTAGAAAAATATGACATACTTAAATTAATTTACTCATTTACAATATGTTCATTGGCCTTATTTATTTAAGTCTTTTTAATGATATTATGCAATAGTAATTTTTAGGCCTATTGTTAGTAATTATTAGAGCTTCCCAAAATATGCACGCAAAATCGCTAAATATGCGCATATATATGCACCGAAAAAGCTCAAAATATGCATTGAAAATTCTGAAAAAAATGAGAAAATATGCACAAATTTTGCTAAAAATCTGCAAAATATGGCAAAATATGCACCGATATGCAAATATGCACGGAAGTGGCGAATATGCAAAAATATGCATTAAGAACTGAGTCCTAAGTGCTCTACCAACATAAAAACACCATTTTTGGGCTTTTCTCTTCAAGGCATATCCGCATGCAAAACATGCATATGCTCTAATAATTATTGTTAACAGTTAAAATAAGAGTCCAATTTATTTAAATTAAAGATTCTCAACTTATTTAACTTAAATATTTTTACGAAGCATAAATAAATTACCTTGCAAAAAAGGCTGATTAGCATCTCTTAGGTTCTTTCCTTTTTCTAACAATTGCTTCGCTTTGTCGGTAATTCCTCTTTTCTTCCTTTTTCTTCCTTCAGTAGAACATCCATCATCTCCTCCTCCTGTCTTATCCTGTTCGGCCTGGACTCGAGCCTCCAATTTCTCACTTTCAACCTGCTCCTTCCAATTTTTCAACATATTAATATCAAATCTCATTTCCGTCATATTCGATTTAATTTCATTCATTTCTTTCATTATTTCCGCTCTACCTTTCTCATCATTTTTGTCTTTATCATTGAACCTTTGTACGAGATTGATAAAATCTGTCTCTAACTTGATCCGCTTTTTCATTTCTTCGTCAACCTAAAATATAATTTACAAAATTTTTAGAAGAACCCCGAATATACTTCAAACCCAAAAAATTTGTTTTCTCGATTTTATCGTATTCAATAGGGTTGCTCACGACCAATTATAAACCTTACAAAATTTTTAACGAAATTTTAATGAAAAAGATTTTAGACGAAATGTATCGTTTCGTGGACGCAATCAAGTTATAGCTGGTTTTGGAATCCTGTTTTAGATTTCGCTTAATTGATCAAAAATTGTTTTTAATTTTTCAACAATACAGTAATTATCCCTAAATATACTACTCAATTTAATGGTATCATTTTTAATAAAAAAAATTTAAAAAGATCAATTTATAACCTGTTTATTCAGCTTCGCATGATTTTCAGCTTGCTCTTTATCCTTTTTTTCCTGTTCCTTAATCTTGGCTTCTTGTTCTCTAATCCTTTTTTCCTGTTCTTTAATTTTGGCCTCTTGCTCTTTATCCTTTTTTTCCTGTTCCTTAATTTTGGCATCATGTTCTTCATCCTTTTTATCCTTTTCCTCCAATTTCTTATCAGTCTCTTCAAATTTCACATCGTGCTCGTCAATTCTACCAGCGTTACTTTGTGTAAGTGCGTCATTATCAAATTTAAGACGCCCATCCTCACATTTCCTGTTAAATGATAAAAAATTTTATTTTAAGTTAAACTTTTTTGAATATAAAAATCCTATATTGTATTTTAGAGGGAGCAACATTAAATATGCTCAAAAATCTGTACCTAAGTCAATATATCATAAAATATCAAAAATTAAATTTAATTTGGATATTAGTTTTTATTTTATTTTAGCGCCTTGTGCCGCAAATAGCTGCCGTAAAGTGTCGCTCCCTTCTTGGAAAATCTTTTTTAATGAATAATATCCGTATACACAATGATTTTGTAGAATTAATAAGTTGCTTATTTCTAAATATCTAGATCTATCTTATCGCTTAGGCTTTTTATGTTTTATTAGCTAATAATTATTGTTTTACCACATCCCCGAAATAAATTTAAAATACTAATTTTAGATAAAATTTATTGATATATGGAAATTTATTACAATTAGGATGGGAAAAGAAAAAGAATTTTGCAAAATATTAAGGAGCTAATAACCTAATAATAATTGTTAAAATCTTAACAATTCTTTAGGTTTTTTTATCTTAAAATTTTTGTTTTCCTAAAATTTTGAAAATTTAATTTAAAAATATTTATTTATCGGGTCCTTCCCGTAATTTTCTTTAAAAAGCTTCAGAGACAAACACTAGGGTTAGTCAAATTAATTCTGCAATAACCGCAACGATAGCTACTCCGACGATTACGAAATTAATTCCAACAATTCCGGCGATTACTTAAAAATAATAAATATACCTATATCTAAGAAAGATAAAAACGGCTCTTGTCCAGTTTATGCGTCCCATAAATGTTTATGCGTCCAATGAAAAATTTGTCCTTCCTATATAAATTTATGCGTCCCATCTTAGACAATTTTGTTTTTATGAGAAAAGAGAAAAGAATTTCAAATATATTTTCACATGGAACGCATAAGCATAAATTATTCATGGGACGTATAATTCTTCTAAGGGCGCATAAATCTTTCTAGGACGCATAAGCTGGACAAGAACCAAAAAACATATGTTAGGTATATCTAAACCAGAAAGAGTCAGAGATTTTAATCCAAATTTTCCTTAACCTATTTAACCCTATTAAAATAGTTCCTATGTAGTAGAATAGTGGAGTGAAACTTCTTCTTGCCTTGGGAAATTGCTTCATTCTTATAATCTTTTGTTGTAATTTTTGAAGGATGAGTTGTTAAAGTTTGAGCTTTCGTGGTTAATTTATTTTCTTTGGTAAAGATTGGAAATTTTTTAGTTGAAACTTTACTGGTTGTAATTTTTGGAGTTGGAGTTGTTAATTTAGTGGTTGACGTTTTAGTAGTAGCCAAGGATGTTGTTAACGGGGTTGTTAATTTAGTTGTGGACGTTTTAGTAGAAGCCAAAGGTGTTGATTTCGGGGTAGTAATTAATGGAGGAAGAGGCAATGAATGCTTACGAACAAGTTTACCGTTACTACATTGCCTTTAGTAAATTTTAAAATTCTTTTGTTGAGTTTTTCAATCACGTATCGATGATTACAGTCTATTACCAAGGTAGGAAAAACGGATTTCGTTGGCTCCAATAACAAAAACCGGATATTTGAAACGTGACTGTTATTTAAAAAAAAGCGCTTCAGCGCCGCAGGCGAAAATTTGAATATTTTCGCTTAATTCTTTCCAAGAATTTTTCGCCATAAAATATTTGCTTTCGTTAGGGGGACTATTTTAGCGTAAAAAAGCAAGTGGTCTAAAAAGCACAATTAAGAAAAACCATATATTCTTATATTATTTTGAAATTTTAATATATTAAAATTTAAAAATAAAATTTTCATTATTTTCTTATATTATAAATAATTTTAAATTATTTTAAAATTCTGATTAAGAAAAACTTACATTCCACACCAATTAATAAAATTGTCTTTTTCGGAATAATGGTGGGGCACATATGCCCAGAATTTAAAATATTGTTCAACATAATATGTTGTCAAATAAATTCTCATTTCTGTGTAATTCTTAGGAAATCCTGGATGGCAATCGCTATTACTAAAATAATTTTTGTAATAAATTACAATTATGTTTAATTATATTAATAATTTTAAATTTAATACACGTTTATTAAGGCAGCATCACCAGTTCTACACTTTTTAATAATATTGCAGCACCTGATTAAAATATAAGTTATTTATTTTTTTAATACCATCTAGACTAGAAGGATCCCTTTTGTTATATGCAATAATTAATTTTTTAAAATTTCTATAAAGATCCAGTTACTAATTTATTCAATACAGTAGCTTATTTTTTATCAAGAACTTGTCTTAACCTTTATCATTTTAAATAAAAATAATTACCTCTCCATTCCTTTATCATACGCCTTAAACTCTTGATCACATCTTAAATATATTTTTTATTTTTCTCAATAATTACTTTTGAATAATTTAATTTTAATTCATAAATAATTTATTTTACTTACAATGGGTAATAAATGTTTCGATAGGTACAGTTGACATCTTTGTCATTGGTGCAAGTTTCATTAATAAGTTTTCCTTTTTCGGGGGATCCACTTTCAACAATTTCAACCCATTTTTCACGACCATATTTGTCTAAATTTTAAATTTGTGTCAAGTCAAATATTTTCATAGATGATCTTATAAAGACATTAAAAAATACCATAGAAATATAGATAAGTTCTGGGAAAATACCACAATTCACTTGTTTCATCGTCTAAATATGTTTTAATTTATTTATAAATAAAAAATACATAGCATAAATCCAGGAGTATAATCGGCAATTCTTTTATTCATATCAAACCATTCGCACGAGTAGTTACACTTGAATCTAGGATCGTTGGCGCACCATTTTTCACAATTAGGACAAGGATCCGGAGACTAGAAAAATATATTTTTGTTAGATTTAAATTAATTTAACTATATAAAGTTCGAATGGGCCGGTCATGCTAAAACAAAACAACATCATTACAATTACCATCATCATTGCCGTTACCATTTTCTTTAAATAAAATTTAATTATTTATAAAATAAAATTATTAATAAAATTTTATTAGTAATTTTATTAATTTTATGTTTAAATATTTTGCTACTAAAAGGTATAAGATTATTAATTAATTAGATAACACTCGAAAAATACTCGAACCTGAATAATTTTTTAAATTATTTGTTATTGTTATTTTCTTTGTTTATTAATTTAATTTTTGAATACTGTATTTTTTAATTATCCTGGGTATTTATTTTTTCAACATCTGCTGGATGGGGTAATTATTAGAGATTCGAGTAAATTAATAGAGAGAGGGAGATTCGGGAAAATACTGTATTTTGTTTTAGTTTTACGAAATCCTTTTTAAACATACTTCCAGGTGGTTGGTCATTCCGACGCTCGATTTGTCCGGGTTGTTCAGGATGTTCGTTTTTTAATTAAGAGTTTGAAAGGATTAATAATACTTACTGTTGTGTGGAGTTATAAACGTTACGAGGTTATATCCGGTAAGATTTTGGGGGAACTCTTCAGTAGGGACCGTCTGATAAGAGAGTCATTTGTATATAAAAATTAAAAAATGAATATTTTAAAATGATGAAGTTTTGCATAAGTTTAATTTAAATCGTTAATATAATAAAACAAAAATTAAAAATATTCAGGTGATAATTAAATATTAGCAAAGAAAATTATTAAAATAGAAAATTAAAGACAACATTGAAAAAATAAGGTTAAATTTTTAGAAAATATGGAAGAAAATTATGACAAAAATTAGAATATATTAGACAAATTATGAAAATGGATAAGACCTAAAAATATCTCAAAATCTCAAAAACCCTGTGATTAAAAATTACTAAAAAGGGCATATTCAGAACTTGATCAAAAATAGATAAAATAATATAAAAGTTTAGCAGTTATTAGGAGTGTTTGGCGGATGGCCAAAAATCTGAAGAAAGAAAACAGAATAAAAAATATAAAAGGGAAATAGACTTAGTCTGAAGAAGAAAGCGGAAATTTTCACCATAGAATTTTTTAAATTAAACATAGAATTTTTTGAAATGCTTTTTCTCAAACTTAATAAGTAGAGTCTTCTCTAAAATGTCAACGATTAAAATTTGGAAAGTTTATTAAAAAGCTTCTTGTGAATGGTATATTTTTAATAAAAATAAACTTGAAGCAAAACATGTGTAATAATTAAACTTGAAAATCAGAATAAATAAATAAACGTGGGCCATAAAATATAAAAATTAAACTTGATATTTAGTAAAAAGAAGGGTTTATTAAATGTCCTAATTTTCTAATTTATTTCTAAACGTTTGTTTTGTTCAGGAAAGCTAAAAATGTTTAGATCCTTTCAAACTCTACTTTATTTCCACTAGAGGCTGTTTTGTTACAAAAGAAATGTTGTGAAGAAAAAGTTGGGAAGAAAATGTTTTGATGAACAAGTTGAAAAATAAAAACAAGTTTATTTTGTATTTATTAAAAATAAATAAACTTGCTTTGAAAAAAGTTTTGAAAAAAATAAAATTGTTTTGAAGAAAGTTGGTTATAATTATAAAATGAAGAAAAAATTTTTATTAAAAATTAATTGAATTAAATTAATGCTTTTATATTTAATTATATTTAATTTGTGGGCGTGTTAATTAATTCATTTTTAATTTTTTAATAAAAATTAAAAAATGGGGATTAAACGAATGAATCATTTAATTTTTATTTAATTTTTATTTTTTTCTCTTTTCTCTATAATTTTAATAAAATTTTTGTTTAAGCTTGGTCAGATGATTTTTTCACTTTTATCAGATAGTGAATGGATATTTGTGTTAACTGAGCAAAATAAAAATTAAAAACAGAAAAAATGTGTTGATGGAAAAAATTGAAAATTATCAGATTTTTATGAAAAAATTAATTTTTAATTGACTAGATATTGCATCGATGTTGTGACCCTCAATTTAACAGAACTTTTATTTTTCAACTTTTTCTTTTTTAACCTCTGGACCAGAGTTGCCTCGCAACTCCGATTTTCGATTTTTAGGTTTTTTTCTTTTGATTTTTGTTTTAGATAATTTTTGAATTTTTTCGATCTTCGAGTTTCGATTATTTTTTAGTTTCGAGACAACTCTGCTCTGGACATTTATTTTTTAAACAAAGATAAAAAATAATTAGATTTGGTAAGAATTATAGTATACAAAAGTGAGATAAAGAAGATATTTCTCTCCGAAGCTTCGTATCTCTTATCTCAATCAGAGCTTATCTCAATCATTTTGAGATTTTTGAGATTTTCGTTTTCCGATTTTCGAACAATTTTTTGTTTCGGAACAGCTCTTGTCTCAATCTCTCGTATTTCTCAAATCTCGTAGTTCTTGTCATAAATATCTGATTTTCTTGAATATTATAAAGCCGATATTTAATTAAATAAATCATATTTACTCTATTAACTACTTCCCTAATACACTCCTATCCAATTACCCCCTCCATCGTCTTGAAACATAACCCATGGTAATTATTAAAATAACTACTGTAATCATATCTGATATGCGAAAAGATTTTAGAAATTTTCCTCATTTCGAAAATTTTTGTTTTATGTAAAGTTCTGCTCTGGTTCTGCATAGAGGCATTTCTTCTCTGAATTACTTAGATTTTAAAAAATTAAATATATTTTCCTTATTTTCAATTGAAGGCTAAAATAAAAAATTTAAAATCCAAAATAAAATTTCATTTTATATTTTATGACAAAATTTGTTGTGCCTTTGAAACCGACATCTGTGATCCTATTTAAAGTTACTCTGTCTAAAATAAGGTGTATGACATTTTATAATATGTCAGGCTGCGTTGTCGTGCCGCCATCCAAAATATTATTTTTAAACTTTTTTTTTAAATTTTTTTAATTTTTTTTCCAATTTATCTTTTCTTCAAATATTTTCTCATAAATTTGTAAATTTAAAAGATCAAGAATTAAATAAAAATTAATATAAAAATAAATAAATTCCAATAAAATAAAAGCTAAATAATGATGAGCTGGCATTAAAAGTTAACAGCAAAAATAAATTTTTATTTAATAAAAATGATAAAATCTAATGTTGTGATTAAAGTAAATTTCCGGTAATTTCAGTAGAATTTTAAAATAAAGCTAAAAACAAAATTTTTTTTTGAAATATTGAATGATTCTGAAGTTCAGATTTTTGGCCTTCAGTTCCAATCAGCAGGATTAATTCTTGCTTTCGAGTTATAAACTTTAAGTTGAATATCTGAAAAATTTTAATAATTAAATATAAATTTTCTTGAGTCACGGAAATTTGGGCTCTGGAATGTTGGGCTCCAAGATTTTTCGGAAAGTTGGGCTCCAACTTTTTTGGAATTTTGGGCTCTGGCGGAAAGTTGGGCTCCAAGTGGGTTCCTTAACTGGGCTTATTTAATTCAGAACCTATGGCCAGGTGGTTTTGGTTAAATATTTGGGCTTATTCATTCATTATATAACATTTAACAATGTTTTATGATGTTGTTATCGCCAGGATATAAAGAAAATCACCGGCTTATTAACTAACTTCATGGAGCCCAACTTTCCAGAGCCCAAATTTCCGTACACCAATTTTCTTTTATTTTTCCTAATAATTCTACCGTATTATCGGAGAGGGAGTAATTAATTAGATCAAATTATATCTATTTGTGAGTGAATAATTATTGTTCCAACATAACCCTGAAAGTGAAATTATTAAGCAAATACAGTATCTGACTTCCGAATAGACATCTTTCATAAAAATGAAATAATATAATTAAAATAAAATTTTAAACATTCAATTTAAAATTTAAATAAGTTTTTTTATTGTAATATATAAAAACTTCGATATCGAATAGGTTAAATTGTTAATTGACCTCTAACCACGTTCTTATGATACGGGCCCAGTTGTTAATGAATACAGAATTTTTTTAAAACTTACATAACAGAGGACATAGGTAGGTTAATAATTCATATAGCATAAAAGAATTATAAAATATTTATCTTATGTATTTCTTTCAGTTTTAAAATTAAACATTTAATTTATTAATAATTAATTAATAGTAATTAATTAATTAACACATTTTGATGTCTATTTTAAAACTTTACGGAAAAACATTTATTATAAAACTTTCCGGAAAAACACATTTTGATATCAATTTTAAAACTTACCGGAAAAACACCTTTTGATATCTATTTTAAAACTTTACGGAAAAACATTTATTATAAAACTTTCCGGAAAAACACATTTTGATATCAATTTTAAAACTTACCGGAAAAACACCTTTTGATATCTATTTTAAAACTTTACGGAAAAACATTTATTATAAAACTTTCCGGAAAAACACATTTTGATATCAATTTTAAAACTTACCGAAAACACATTTTGATGTCTATTTTAAAACTTTACGGAAAAACATTTATTATAAAACTTTCCGGAAAAACACATTTTGATATCAATTTTAAAACTTACCGGAAAAACACCTTTTGATATCTATTTTAAAACTTTACGGAAAAACATATATTGTAAAACTTTCCGGAAAACACATTTTGATATCTATTTTAAAACTTACCGGAAACACATTTTGATATCTATTTTAAAACTTTACGGAAAAACATTTATTATAAAACTTTCCGGAAAAACACATTTTGATATCAATTTTAAAACTTACCGGAAACACGTTTTGATATCTATTTTAAAACTTTACGGAAAAACATATATTGTAAAACTTTCCGGAAAACACATTTTGATATCTATTTTAAAACTTACCGGAAACACATTTTGATATCTATTTTAAAACTTTACGGAAAAACATATATTGTAAAACTTTCCGGAAAACACATTTTGATATCTATTTTAAAACTTTTCCT
This sequence comes from Meloidogyne hapla, assembly GCA_000172435.1. Classification (NCBI taxonomy): domain Eukaryota; kingdom Metazoa; phylum Nematoda; class Chromadorea; order Rhabditida; family Meloidogynidae; genus Meloidogyne; species Meloidogyne hapla. The sequence goes on along the minus strand of ABLG01000012.1, from coordinate 9,118 downwards.
AAAAACATTTATTTTAAAACTTTACGGAAAACACTTTTTGATATCTATTTTAAAACTTTTCCGTAAAAACATTTATTTTAAAACTTTCCGGAAAATAGACAAGTTTTAGTAAGAGAATAAGAGAAGGATAACTTTTAAATAAATATTTAAATAGTAAAAAATATAATTAAAATTCAAACGTTAATTTAAAATTTATCAAAAATTTTCAGAATACAATTTTTAAATGGCCTTGAAGAGTAAAAGTACAGAAAATCAGTGACGAAATATAAAAATAAAATTCTAGTAAATTCTTTATGAAAATGAACATTTAATGACAGATTAAATTAAATCAAGCGAAAAAAAGTTTTAAAAGAAAATGCTTAGATAATGCTGCACTTTATGTGTTCAAAGTTTAATTTGAACAAGTTGGGAAGGAACAAAATGAGAGAAAAAAGTTTTGAGAGAAAGGTGATATTAAGACGCATGACACACTTGAGTTTTATTTCATAACTAGAGAATGGTTAGACCGTTTTTGATTATTTTGATATCATTCGATAGAGAATTGAATGGGCTACAAGAACAAAAAATAAAAAAAAATTTTGATTTATATTTGAAAAAGTTACAGTCAAAAAACTGACATTTTTAACCAAAAAAGCCATCTTTTTGTCTTTTTTTTGTAAAAACTTTTTTACTATCAAACTAAATTTTTTATTTAAATTTATTTCTATAACTGATACAATTCTCTATCAAATGATATTAAAAGAATTTTTAAAGATCTCTTCATTCTAGAGTTATAGTTTGTAGACTCAAGTTAACTTTTCATTTTTTCATGCGCAAACCTTTAAATAAACCTTATTTTTAATTTTTCGTTTTTCTCAAGGCCGTTAAAATTAAAAGAAATTTTTCGTGTTCTTTTAAGCTATATTCGAATTTTAAATTGAAAGCGGAACTTTATTTTCATTGAAGAAAATTATGTGCCGGAATGGGCGTTCATAAAAAATTTTTGTTTTGGGTGGTCTATAAAGGAGAGATGTGTTCCTATATAAAAAAAATTCTAATCCAGCATGGTCAGTCAAAAAAATTTTTTTTTATTTTTAAATTTAATTTAGGTTAGAGAATATTATTAAAACCTCCAGTTAATTTATTAGTAGGCATTAGGTTACTGTAATTTAATAAAGATATTTTCCATTAATTAGTAATTAATTGAACTTAATTTATGAATTAATAAAATAGTTAAACTTAATTTTACTTAAAAAAGCTTTTTAAAACAGCCATTAAAAAATTAACTTAGCAGAGCTTATTATTTATAATTTCAGCCTTTAATAGAAAATGTTTATTTATTGCCAAATTAAAAAGATTACAACTTGCCAAGTTTTATTGTATTTATTGCTTCTATTGGGAGAAATAAGTTGCAATTATTTTGATCTGGAATTATTTATGGAGAAAAAACAACATTGTAAATTTTCGAAAATTTTTCAAAAATTTTTAAGATTTTTTTTTTTAAATTTCAAAATTTTTTTTCTTAATTTAAGCAATAGTTCACAAATGTTGCCCTAAATCCAAACATTCAAATTATGGAAAAAGACCTTTACATTGTTGCCAAGATGGATTATTTAGTAATGATGAGGAGGGTTATTTATTGAAAGAATGTGCAGATTTGGGAGTTAAAAGCGTAATTAGAGGCTTCTTTTCAAAATTTAAAATTTATTTAAGGACTCTATAATTAAAACTATTAGATGTGCACAGAAGGAAATGTATGGTGAAGGAGCTGTTGATATTTGTAGTGAGTTAATTAAAATTATACTAGGGGATAGTGATTATCGTTAAGAGAATAGGATCAGTCCCATACCTGACTTTCAGATACTCAATGATTTTAAGTTAACTTCCCGACCATATCCAAGACATGTCATACACGAATCTTCTAAAGAATATATTTGAAATTTAGAAAATTGGGGGATTTGGGAACAGGGCTGTAAGAAATTCCATGATTCGATCCATGACATTTCCTTCACCGATATTCAGATACTCGGAAAGAATTAATTTAAAAGTTAAAAATTAGTGAGAGTCGCGGAAAGAAATTTGTATAGAATTTTTATTGTATTTTTCAAAATAATCTTAGGTAGCTATAAAATAAAAAAGTCATTAAAAGATTAATCACAAATCATGATCTTATTTCGTAATTTTTCGGCCCTTAAATGCAAGGATCAATTCTTTTTATTATTTTCTAGTTACCGTAAGATTCCCAGGATTATACTATACCTTTCATTAAAAATTTTTTTAATTTAAGAAGTTTATTGCTGCAAATTATTTGAAGATAATAATTGTTCCAAAATATGTTTATCAAATATTACTAAAGCTGACATGTCAATTAATAAATTTTTGGATTTTTTAAAAAATTGCAATAATAATGAAAATTATGGGGTAAAAATTCAGAAAAATTTTATATAAATTTATTAATTAATTTAAAGGCAGTTTATGACTGCATACATTCAAAAACACCTAAAAACATGGAACAGAAATATGCTGCAGATTTAGAAATTTATTGTAAAAGTGCTATTAATATGGTTTAATTGAGAATTTTTGGCAGTATTTAAGGAAGCGCCCTTTATTAAACCATGTTACAAGGCTTATGTAGTTGTTTTCGGACCGTAAATTTTTATGGTTCAGATCTAAAGTCAGTTGGTTTGCATATAGTCAGTTGGTTTGGGGAAGATCCGAAAATTATTCAAAACCTGGTCTCTCAAAAGTTACTTGTTACGTCCCAATAAGTCGATGTGCAAGCATAACACTTTATCACAAAGATAATAACAATAACAATGATGGTGGAGATGGGGAAGGAACAGACGAAGGAGATCAGGGACTAGCCGGGCTAGTATGATCCAAATAGACTGACGCTGCACTGCCTTTTATACTAAACTTTACTAAGGGCTTTTATACAAGCCCTTCTCTAACACATACCTAACATTACTGGTCTCTCAATTTTGGGTCTCTGAATTTTTAAATAGACATTACTAGGGTCCATCAATTTAGGGTTTTGCCTATTAAAATTTTTAAGCATAAAAACGAATTTTCGAATTTTCTGAACCTAAAATGACTATCTCTAATTATAACCCGAATCTCAAAATTTTTTCCAAAAACAACTAAATATTAAAGCCTAGAAAATATTATTTTGAAAAAGGGTGACTTCCAAGTACTACTGTATTTTTATTTTTAATGCTTTTATTTTCGATCTCTATTATTTATTTAATTTTACAATTAATTTATTTTGCTATAAAATTTAATTTAAAATTGTTTAAAATTACGGGAAAAAATCAATTTTCTCAATAAATAATTTATTAGGCACGAAAATTAATTGTCCTTCTTGATTTTGTTGTAATTCTGCTAAAGGTATATGCCAACGTCCAGATTCTTGACAATGCTCATTTTCAATAAAATTTTGTTTTTGTTGATTTTCTAGGAAAATTTTAAACATTATTAGGGCTTTCCGAATTTTTCTTTTCTCCTTTCCTCAACTTTCTCTTTTCTTTGAAAAATTATAAATGGTCAAGGACACATAACATTAAAAATTCTTGTTGCTTATAATAAATTTCAATATTTACATTTGCACTTTTTTATAGTAAATTAGCTTTTTTAAATAATATAATCCTTATTCATAATTCACCCTTGATCATTTTTGTTCATATGATTCACACTTGATCATTTTTAATTTTTTTAGTGAAAAGAGAAAAGGAAAGAAAGGAGAAGAAATGCGAGGAGATAAACAAATCGTGTTTAATTTTATTAGGAAAATTTTTGGACTTTCCTACCTTTCTGTTTCTGCCTTTTTTGGTATCTTGTTAAGTTATCGACACTTGTAGTATTATATCTTAACATTTCAAATTTTTCAATAAACGGGTCCACACGATCATAAGGATTTTTTCCGAACATTAGACGAACCTTTAAAGATTTTTTGAAATTTTTTGGAATTTTTAAAATTTTACCCCTAAATGTCTTATTTCATCAGTAATTTCCCTGCTATCACCATTTAGAGGCAAAGGAAAATTGTCCGGATTAGATTGATATGCTTGCTTTAAAAGAATGCCAACAAGACGAGCTCGAGACTAGAAATAAATTTTTAAAAATTAAAGGATTAATTCCTTTACATTTTCAGAAATTCCATGCTTAATCAAAATTGTTTTTAAAAGTTTGAACTCCGTTCTAGACAAGTATTGTTGTAATGAGTTTGCCTCCTTTAAATAAAGGTATTAAATCAATATTTAATTGAGCTTATTAAAACAAGTGGAATTTTCTATAGCTAAAAGCTCCTATTTATAAGCTATAGGTATACGGTATTTTTTATGCATTTTTAAGGATACTAATTGACTGCTAAAGTAATAAGTCTTGCGAATAGCCAACTTATTGGCTATGCGCAAGCCAATATACGAACCCGAGGTTTCAGCTTATAAGCCCTGAGGTAGACTGGGCTGCAGTAGATCGGGGTGTACCAGGGATGAATAAAAGCGAGCTTGGAAACACGGGAATGGAAAGAGGGGAAGGCTGGAGACGTAGCTCGCCCACCCCATTTAACCCATCCATGTTCGTAAAAATTATATTATATTTAATTTCTCACCAAATGTCCATTAAATTGAAGAAGTACAGGCACTTCAAATTCCACTAGCCTAGGCATAGTAAAACCATTTTTATGTCCTTCAATATTTCCAAAACTATTTTTCTCAGGAATTGACCGGATAGGAATAAGTTCTATTTCTTCTTCAGTTAATTTATCCAGAAAATTTTCTAATCGACGCATTTTCTCATTAAAATTTAATTTCTTGTTATAAAAAATTCTGTGAGCTTTCCTCTGTTCTGTTAGAGGTAATCGACGAAAGGGCGAAGGAATTGGCAATTTTTTAATTAAAGATTCTGGTAATTCCATAAATAAATTATTTATTAATTTTAATTTTTCCTGAAATAATTACAGTTATTAAATAAATAAAATTTATTTTACAATAGTTTTGAGTGATTGATCCATATAAATTGAACTAAATTGGGCAAATATATGCTGTGGGAGTAGTTCTTTATATTCCTGTTAGATTTTAGTCACAATGATTTTGAAGTTTTGCTACGTTATGACAAAGAATGAGATAGTTTTCCAGAGTTTTTATATGATACTCCGGCTCATATAACAGAACCAAACCCTAAGGCATCTCCGAAGCCAAAACCCAAAGGCATCTCACAGCACTGATTTTCATCAACCATTAACCAATTTTACCCCATATATCCAAATAGATTTTAAAAATTTCTTCCTTTCACCCTTTTACCTGTCGACGGGAATTTTTTTTAATGTATGGGGGAATTTTATGCAAGATTTCTTAAATTAAGCATATAATTTCACACATGGTTTTTAAAAAATCACAAATTTCTCTCTGAGGATTCTCACAAAATCTCCCACAGATCTCTTATAAAATGACTTGATACTTGATTTTTGAAATTCTGGATATTCGAAAATTAAGAATTAAAAATTGGGATAGCCCTAAAATTCCTAAAATAATCCCTAAAATTAATTTTTTATTTAGTTTACCTGTAAAATATATGGACGTTGTTTTCTAACATTTCTTGCGTTAAAATTATTTAAAATAATAAACAATTGAATTAAAACAAAAAATAATTTATTGAGTAACATTGTGAATTTTAAAAAAGAAAAATATTTGCTTAGCTGGCTAACAATAATTTTTGAAAGGCTAATAATAAAATAATTTTGCGAATCAAAAGTCAATTGTGAATAAAACAAAAGAGAGAAAATAAGAAAAATAAATAAAACTCTGACCACAATATACGAAAAAAAATAAATGGATTTTTTTAAAATTTTATTCGTGTTGATTAAACTTTTTAAAAAATTTCCATTTTTTAATGGAAATTAAGGAATCATTGTCGAGATTACTCAAATAGTGGATAAAATGAATATTCCGCTCAATGCGTCCATTATGTAAATTATTTTATACCTTAAATTAGGAGTAGAGGTATACTAAGAGTAAAGGTATACAGGAAAGATCCTGTACAGGATTTCTCCGGATCCTGCCCGAAATCCTGTATTTTTTGAAAATTTCAGGATTCAGGATTAATCCTGACGGATCCTGTCCTGCACAAAATTTTGAAAACAATCCTGTTACAGGATCCTGAGAATGTGGTTTTGCCGACCTCTAATAAATGAGCAAAATTGGTATATTGCCTAGAATATGGTACTGGCGAAAGATTATTAGATTTTAACATTTTTGAACTTCAAGTTTATATATCCCATAAAATTTATTTTTATATACTATATAATTATATATAAGTAAATATATATATTTGTAAAGTCCCTTAGATTTTTAATTGCCCATTATTTAATTTTTAAATAAATTCTTTAATTCAATTTATTTCATGATTCAGTCCATTTACTTTTTCCAAACCTTCGCATTTAATTAAATTATTTTTTGCAATCAGTAAAAAATGACTTTCCACATTTCTTAAATTAATTATTAGAGAAAAAGACATATTTTTAATAAACCACGCAGTCACAAAATGTATCTTTATTGACGACACCTTCTTTACTGTAATTTTTATCAGTTAATTAATTTGTTAGTTGATATAACGGCATGCCGAAATTTGCGTACCCGAAACTTGCGGGCAGAATGGCCATAACTTGTTTCATGATGAAAAAATTTAAGTTATCATCTTTCAAATAAATATTCAAATTAGCTACAATCTGATATTACAATAAGATCAGGATTGGCCGGATTTAAAGTAAGTTATGGCCAAAAAACTTGTCCTTTGGTCAAATTTCTAGTTTAAGCCATAACTTGGTCCAATTTTGTCCAATCCCGACTATCTTTATAAATTATTTTAGCTAATTTTTGTTGTTATTTTTCGAGTAAAGTTCATCTTTAGCTTCATTATAATGGGCATTATGGCTTCGTCCGCAAATTTCGGGTCAGCAAGTTTCGCGCCAAGGATATAACTAATATTAGGTCTTCCAATTCGTTTTTATTTTGTAATATGCAAGACTAGATTGTAAAATGTTATTCGATAATTTTGGTATTACAAAAATAACATTATCAATTTCTCTATTTTTTCCTAAAAATTATGAAAAAATAGATGTCAAAAATCTTTCTTGAAATTCCTTGTTATCTAACAATAAAAAACCCTATAAAATTCCTTTAACTCATCAAGATTTCGTAGGAACTCAATTTTACAAAAATAATATCTTGCATCCCAACTCTTTTTAAAACTTACTTTTTATTTGAATTGCAACATTTGGCAGCTTAAAATTAAATTTTTGTAATCGTAAATAATCTGGCTACTTTTTTAAAATATTTATTTTTCTGTGAAAATAAGTTTTTAAGGGTAATATTTGTCTGAATGACGAAAATGGAATCTGCATGCTTAATCCATTTTCGAATTAATCCTCTGAAATCGAAAAATAATTGGGTGAAGATTTCAGAATAATGTAATAAATATTAAATTACTTTTCCTGCGACGGTAACGTTTACCACAATTACTTTTTAATTCCTGAAATAAAAATTTAAAAATATTGATAAAATGAGAATTTTTTTAAAATTCTTAATAAAATTATTAATATAATTAAAGACTTTAATGATTAAAAATACTAACATTTGCACGGTTGGTTTTACCTTCAATGTCACAGTAGTCCTTTACTGACATATCGCTATAAACTAAATTTATAGAAATATAGCAAGTCAAAATTAGAAAAGAGAGTATTGCTAAAATATACAACTTGTTCATTTTATCAAATTTTTGTTATTCTGAAAAGTCGACGTTTTGAAATAGGTATAATTCACAGATATAGTTAAGACATAGCAAAGACATATAAGTTGAGCCTATAGACAAAGGCATTTTAGAACTTATATTCGGAGGGAGATTTGTTATGAATAAGACTTATCTTGATTTGACATCTATGGTCAATACCAGTTCGGTAAAACGAATTTTAAAAAACAGGAGGCGTGAGACGTGAACTCGCACAGCCCTGGGGCCTATTTCAATTATCGTCATATCTCTGATATGATTATGTATATTAGAGTCAGAAATTAGGGGTAGTTTGGGCAAGCGTACCCACAAATTTCTGACTCTTACATATGACACTCATGTCAGAGATATGACGCGAATTGAAATAGGCCCCTGGTCTTTCTATAAGTTTTAGTGGAGAAAAGTTGCGTGGAGAAAAGTTGCGAAAAATCCGTTGTAATCATCAAACGAATTTAATAGAATAAATTTATTAAAAACCAAAAATAAGAATATTATCTATAAATTAAACGAAATTTTATATTCAATGCTTTTCAAGTTTTTTCTTTATATTTGAACAGCAAAAAATTAAAAGCTTCCCAAATTGGGAGGCTTTTACGTAAGCTTTATCTAAAAAAGGCTCATTTTAAGGTTGAGTTTGCCATTTTAAGGTTGAGTGGCTCAATAAAAAAAAATTAATAAATTTCAATTAAAAATTTGCTAGAATTTGTTTGTAAAAAACTTCCAACTTTTTTTTATTTTATTAATTTATAAACTTTCTCAAAAAATATAATAGAAATAATTTGTATAACTTAGAACATAAAAACTCTTGCTAGACTTATTAATTTATAAACTTTCTCAAAAAATATAATAGAAATAATTTGTATAACTTAGAACATAAAAACTCTTGCTAGACTTATTAATTTATAAACTTTCTCAAAAAATATAATAGAAATAATTTGTATAACTTAGAACATAAAAACTCTTGCTAGACTTATTAATTTATAAACTTTCTCAAAAAATATAATAGAAATAATTTGTATAACTTAGAACATAAAAACTCTTGCTAGACTTATTAATTTATAAACTTTCTCAAAAAATATAATAGAAATAATTTGTATAACTTAGAACATAAAAACTCTTGCTAGACTTATTAATTTATAAACTTTCTCAAAAAATATAATAGAAATAATTTGTATAACTTAGAACATAAAAACTCTTGCTAGACTTATTAATTTATAAACTTTCTCAAAAAATATAATAGAAATAATTTGTATAACTTAGAACATAAAAACTCTTGCTAGACTTATTAATTTATAAACTTTCTCAAAAAATATAATAGAAATAATTTGTATAACTTAGAACATAAAAACTCTTGCTA
>ABLG01000013.1:0-16878 GCA_000172435.1 Meloidogyne hapla | reverse complement strand
TTATTATAGTAGTTAAAGACTGTTATAAGCCTATACTATATGTTGGATTTAAAAAAAATTTTTTTGAAGGGTTAAAAATTAAAAAATAATTTTAAAAATGAAAAAATAAAATTATAATTTTTAAAAATTAAAAAAATAACATAAAGAAAAAAATTGGCAACGAGAGGATTCGAACCGCCTAGAAAAAATATATAGGCTGTAGCCACTATACCACAACTGTTTTTGAAAATAGGCTATTTTAAATTAGTTATATAATAAAGGGAAGAAAAAGTGCCAAACTTGGAACTTTGGAGGGCCATAACTCGGCCCACATTGCTCTTTAGCAGTTAGGAAAAAAATTTGTCAATAGAAATAGGGGGTGATTTAGCCGTATGGAAAGTTTCATCCCGAAGTCGCGTGGACACCTGAGGACCCTTCCTTTGTTAGGGATTTTTATAGTATTTATTGTGAGAAAAGAGAATAATCTCAATAAATGCCCGGGAAATGCGTCTAGAATATGCGCATTGAAGTAATGTCACTTTATCAATTTATATGGATTTTTTATCGTACTTATTGTGAGAAAAGAGAATAATCACATATTTTTAAATACCGTATTTACGCTATTATTATGCCAGTCTAATAGAATGCCCGTCTCTTTTAGAATGGAATCTGATTTATTGAAATCGTGAAAAAACATGCTTTTTGCACTTTTCACAACAGGTATAAGTTCTAAAATACATTGAAAAATAGAAGGCCATGTCATTATAATAGAGTAAATACGGAAAATTAAATTATTTAAGAAATTAAATCTAAAGGATTTAATTGTTTTATGCGAATTTTAATTTGATTATCCTATATCTTGGGCGCAATTTCCGGGAGACCTATTTTCCACTGAAGCATTTTCGGGAGCCTTTCATGTCCTTTTTCGTTTTTTTGGCTTTACGACTAGACGTTTTAACTGATTTAAATCTATCAAATTATAAAAGTATTTTAGATGCGAGACATAAAAATGTTTACCAATTTAATTTGAAAAAATTTTCCGAAATTATGGTTTCGAATTTTTCATAGTAGAGTAAAATTACATTTTTATGTTCTCGCATTATATTAAATGACCATTAGTTTAAGGGATATGCACAATTTTTTTGCTTATAATACTCAAAACTTTTTATGAAATTTTTGTCAACTAAGAATTTTTTTGAGATTATTATATAAATTTTTAGCTTTTTTCAATTTTGAGTTTGTAAGCTTTTTTGTTGTGCAAATTCCTTGAACTTCCCCCTCCCCTTCAAAAACCTAAAATACAGTAAATCCTTAATAGAAACCACGGTTTTTACTTTTCAAAGGGTCGTTTTAGATGGGTTGATAATAAAGGTGGGTTTCTATTAGAGGATTTATGGTAATTTTTTTAATTTTATATTTATTTATTATTTGCCTCCATTTCTTTACATTTACAATAAAATTTATTTTTAAGTACCCTAAACAAAATTCAAATTGTGACCTTATAATCTAAGTCAACATTATTAGGGTTGCCGTTTTCGATTCGAGCTGACGTTCGATACATTTTTTTTCGAGCTCAATTTTTTCGAGCGAGCCGTTTTCGAGTTAAACGAGTTCAGATTTTTCGAGCGAGCCGTATTCGAGTCTTTCGAGTTAAAATTCTTCAGCTCGCTCGATCTTTCGAGTCATCGAGTTGGCAACCCTAAACATTATATTTAATTATTTAAAAATATTTAAAACAATTAATTTGTATTTATTTTACCAAATTTTATTTCTTAATTTTATTTGTTTATTTATCGTATAAATGTTTGGGAAAAATGTAAAAAATTTTAATAGAAATTTATAGAGTTGATGAAAAATATTAGATTAAAAATCACAAAAACAGTCCAAATAGATATACAAAAATCATTACAATTATGACCATATGAATTTTAATAGTGTTCGCCGACGATTTGAAAATTAATTGACGTCTAGTTGTCATCCTCTTTGTTGTTTTCTTTGTTTTGGTCTTTGTTGTAATTCTAAATGGTTTAGTTACTTCTTGTGTTGCTACGGTACTTTCCAACAAATACTCTTCATTACACAACTCTTCCTTACAAGAAACACAATTATCGCTTAATTTTGAAGGGCAATCTCCGCAGTTTTGCACGGCTTAAATTTTTAGGATTAAAGTTTCAAAAATTATATACAATCAAACCAATTTATAATACCTCTTTTATAGTGCCTTTTACACATAGTTTTTGGAATTTTAGATTTTTCTCATACTCATTCCTTGCCAAAAAATACTTCTTGTACTTGTGGTAACTCTCGATATAACGACCCAGAAGGGACTGAAGAAAAAGTTCGTTAAACCGAGAGGTTCGTTAAATCGAGTCATTTTAAGGAGAGAAATCTTAGAGGTCAGAGAAAGGGTTTATTATTTCGAGAGGTAATCGAGGGTAACTTTGAGGTAACGAGGGTAAATCGAGGTTGACTTATCGAGAGTCGACTTTATATGCCTAAAGTATGAGTATACGTTCCAAGCACTCTATATAAAAATTGCCGGTCCCGGTTGGATGACTCTCTCAAGATATCAACGTACATCTTAAATCTCTCACCTCTCCCAAAAACATCCCCTGCTACGAAGCAACTATCATAAACATGATGGCATTTTCTCTCCTTACTCTCATAAGGATAAAATCGGGATGTAAGATGGTAACATGTAATTGGATCATCGAGAAGATCTTCACTGTTGCACATTGAATTGGTACAATCTTGACATTTTGTTAGATTGCTATTTTGATCATCGTTACAGCTACCACAGCCTTGGACAAGAGCTTAATTATTGTGGATTTAATTAACATAAAAATCTTTCTACCACTAAAATTCATTATACCAATATCGTTATAAGGTGTTACTACCTATATAAGTAAAATACCAGTGTTATACAATTCCAGGATATACTAGGGCTTGTCTAGTTCCCTCTCCTTTGTCTGCTCCTAGCAGGCTGAAACGAAAAACCTATGATTTTTCGATTCGGTTCCAACTCAGCTATTATTTTTATTATCCTTTGTTGTACTGTTATTTCAATGCTCTTCGACTTTGATGGTTAACTTCCCAGGTCTGAATCATGTTATTAAAATTGAACCCTGAACATGAAAACCCGAACATATTAAAAGCCTGGTTTATTAAAAAACTATGTAAGTTGCCTGAAAAAAACAGTTGCCTGAAAACCCTCCATGCTTTTGGCCCTTCCCTGGTTTAGATAAAAAATTTTATTTATTTACCTAACTCATTCTTTTCAACACCGATAAAGCATTCTTTTTTGTCACAAAAATATATTCCCTTCCTAGCATTCCATTCATTAAATTTCTTTTCCCAGCAAAAAATTTTGCTTCTCAGTAGTTCTTGTGTGTTACACCCAGGACTGTTTTTGCAGTCTGCACATTGAAATGTACTGATATTCTTTATTTCAAATTTGAAATTGAGCGATTTGTTTGTCAATTCATTAGTATTCTTTGGGCATTTTCCACAACCATAGAAATATTGAGTTTTATCTTTGAATAGTTATACATACAGTTGACTCTCGTTAGAGTCCCACACCACGGGACCGGCAGATGGGTGGGACTATAGCCGTTATGGGATAATATCCGTTGAGATTTTGGGAGAAAACCTTCAGTCGGGACCGGCCAAAAGGTGTGAGTGTAACCGTTGTGGGAATATATCCCGGTGGTATTATAACGAGAGTCAACTGTACTTGTTATACTCTTGTTGTAATGAAAAATCATACTTTCATTCTTCAATTTTAACTCTGCAATGATACAATTGGGACCATCGTAGCATACTTTTGTTTTATTTTCACCACTCAAGCAGAAGTAATAATCGTCCTTGTTACATCTCTCTCCTTTACATGCTTTGCACCATTTAGCCTTGGCAGGGCAGTTTCCACAGCCTTTATCTACTGTAAAAATTCCAAAATTTTAACAGATTTTTACGCAACGAATTTACCCCAATATAAATAATTTCTAAAGACCTTTATTATTAGATGTCCTTTTCATATAGCAATAATCATTATTTAATGTAAAACACGTTGTATTCACAGTCAAGCAACGGTAATGCATTATTAAATCTTTAGTGTTACAATCATTTTTGTTACAGTATTTACATGCTTTTGAGTCTATGCCAGAGCAGGGTGAACCACAGCCTTGTTTAACTAAAACATAGGAATAAAGCTTTGTTTTAATTTTAAGTTCATGCCTCTGCCATTATCAAGGCGCCGAACGAAGCATTTACTTTTACATATATTCATGTCTTTTTTGGAATTAGCTTCATTTTCTTCCTTAATTAGACAGAATAAATGCCTATCATAAAACTCTTTAGTATTGCAGAGTGACTTATCACATGTAACCAAACGTGCCAAATTATTACCACGATAAGCTTTATCTCCACATCCACTTTTTTCTAAAAATAAAATACAGTCGAAGCTCGTTATAGCCCCACTACGGTTATGCCCCCATCTATCAGTGGGTCCAGACTGAAGGTTTTCCCCAAACCAACAATACGGTTATACCCTTATTTAAAAGGTTTCTGAGTAAGTCAATTTCTCAATTTCTTTTGTTATTTTGGTTTAATATAAAATATACAAACTTTCATATGAATCGTATTTTTTATTGTAAATATGGGCATAATAGCATGTTCCTTTATTTTCCTTTCTGTCACATTCTTTGATATCTTGTTGGTTATAACAATAAATCTTTTCTTTAAATTTCCATTTATTATTGCATAGATTAGTGTCGCATGTCACGCAAAATTTATCATTACAGTCTCCACATCCCTGGTTTGTATGTTTATCAAATGCTTCTTCCTCACTTCTGCCTAAATTTTAAAATAATTTATTATATGTAAGATTTTGTTTTATATAAAACAAAACTTTGGCTCTGGCCCAGTTTATGCGGAAATAAAGACAGAATCTCGAAAATGACTAAAGCCGAAACGAATATTTTAATTTAGTAAATTAAAGAATAATCTTCTTAATACAGGTCAATTTGACCATTTTGAATATGACCTATTTTATTAGCTACATGAAATAGAAAAAATCCCTAATTTTCTAAGTACCTTCAATGTTCACTTTTATATAGCATTTATTTGCGTCGCAATTTCTAGCTTTATCATTTGTCAATTTCCCATTACTTTGATAGCATTTAAATACCGCATTTAAATTTTGAGGAGTGTTGCATAAACTGGTTTTGCAAGTAAAGCAAGAGAATTCACCTTCTGGGCACCTCCCGCATCCTTGATAGTATAATTCCTAATAATAAAATGTGTGAATTATATAAAGTAGTATTCCCGAACAGTTTAAGAAAGGTTGGAATTTAAAAAGGATGGAAATTTTTTTAACGCGCCAAATACAAAACGCCAAAAAATTCAAAAATAACGCCAAATGCGACAACCTTAAACATAACAAATGTCAATGTTTTAATATTTTTCCTTGCTTCTATAAATTTGCTATGTATAACTTAATCGTCTTTCAAATAATCAACCCCGCTAAAATATTCTATTTAAATCCACCTTATTTCCTTAAACTAGTGTCATTGAATTTTTAAATAAAAAAATCTTACTTTTGCTCCAAAATAACATTCAAAAACACCCTCTGGACAAAATATCTCTTTACCATATCTCCAGCATTTTAAAAAGTGGTCTGAGGCAAATCCTTTGTTGTTACACAAACTGCTTGTACATTCTTGACATTGTCCAATATCATCAAGTCTCTTAAGCTTATACCCATAAGCAAAAGGACAACGACCACAACCTTGTTTTGTGTATTTACTAAATACTTCATCCTTTTCTCCACCTTTAATTAACATTGTTAAAATTAATTCTTTTAAGGATTTCGTCAATCTTTGAATCGGTGATAGGAAAACACCCTAGCGTCGGAATTTTTTAGTATTTTAAGTGTGAACATATGCAAAATGAAACATATGCCATACTTTTCGTCGAATGGTACCTCTCCCTATGTGCGGACGTAGGGAGGTTTTGGGGTAACTGGTAACTAAAATGATAACTCATTAGAAAGAGCTCTCGCAATGAGTCTCCTGAGACCAAACCAATGTGATAGGATGATTTTGAACAAAGATACCTTTACGACCAATTGCTAAATAGCATTTATTTTCATCGCATTCTCTTGCTTTACCTCTCGTCAATCTCCCATTACTTTGATAGCATTTAAATGCTGCATTTAAATTGGGATGTGTGTTGCATTTACTGGTTTTGCAGGTAAAGCACCAGAATTCACCTTCAGGACATGTACCGCATCCTTGGTATGATTTTTGCTAATGATAAAAATAGTGAATTATACATAAATAGAGCGAACCTTTCACGAACTTTTTTCATGATTTTTCCCAAGGACGATTTCTAAGTGACTTTTGACAAGAAAAATGGCCATTTATAAAAAATATGGTATGACAACCAAAAATAATCCACGAAATACCTATAGAATTCCTACCTCCAATGGAAGAGTTAATTATTAAGACAGGTTCCCTATAATTTTTAATTAAATATAAACTCTTACTCCGGTTACTCCAAAATGACATTTTTTTGCATCGGTTGGACAAATTTTCTCATAACCATATGCCCAGCATTTAAAATATTTATCAGATGAGGCAATCTCATTGTTATTACATAAATTACTTTTGCATGTTTTACATTGTCCTATATTTGATGGACAATCACCGCAACCTTGTTTAATTTTCTTTTCGGCATCTTAATATATTTCATTTAGATTATGTTATTTTTTAAATGTTTCTGCCTATATTTTATACCTTTATGGTCAATAGCTAAATAGCATTTATTTTTGTCACATTCTCTTGCTTTATCTCTCGTCAATTTTCCATTACTTTGATAGCATTTAAATACTGCATTTAAATTGGGATGTGTATTGCAATTAGTGGTTTTGCAGGTAAAACACCAGAATTCACCCTCAGGGCATGTACCGCATCCTCTATATAATTTGTCACCCTAATAATAAAATTTTAAATTAAAAATTATTTGCCAAAGGGAGGATGATTTAATAGAGACGTCTCGTCTCCCTAAACTATTTACATTAAACTTTAAAAAAACCTTACTTTTACACCAAAATGACATTCCTTTACACTGGTTGGACAATAAATATCTTCATCACTTCCCCGGCATTTAAAAAACTTGTCAGATTTTAATAATTCATTGTTGTTACATAAATTACTTGTACATGTGTGGCATTGTCCAGTATTCGAAGGACAATCACCACAGCCTTGTTTTGTGTATTTATTATATATTTCGTCATATTCTCCACCTTAAATTAATATTGTTAAAATTAATCTGATTTAAGGATTTAAAAAAATAGGTATTTGTGCAATTTTTGCAATTAATTGTGCGATTTTTAGAAAAAAATTTTCTTTCAAGTAATTAGATACTTGGTGACAGCTGGGACCATCGGGAAAAGGCATTTACGGACGGATACAGACTCCCTTTTTTATAGATTTTTTTGTATAGATTGGTTTATAAAATGGTAAATGTTTAAACAATGGGTTAAAGTTATTATCCAAGCACAAGTGGTGGGCCAATCCAGAAAAGTTGGGTAACTTTTCTGGATTCAGTAGTTAAAGTAAGTAGTTAAAGTTGTAGTAAAATAGTAATCCTAAATAGTTGAGTTGTGGAGAGCCAACGGGCCAAGTAGCAAAAGAAATCCGGGCAAAAATAAGGGTTTCTTTTACCCAACTACTACTATACACATAAATACCATCCCTAACTTATAGAGAATAAAAATAAGGAAATTCTGATTTTTTGTTTTAAATTGGTATATTTATCAAGATTTAAAGTCTAGTTTATACCTTTATGATCAATCGCTAAATAGCATTTATTTGCACTACAGTCTCTTGCTTTACCAAAATATCCTTCCGTCAATCTCCCATTACTTTGATAGCATTTAAATGCTGCATTTAAATTGGGATGTGTGTTGCATTTACTGGTTTTGCAGGTAAAGCACCAGAATTCACCCTCAGGACATTTACCGCATCCCAGATAGAATTTTTTATCCTAATAATAATAAAATTTAATTGCTAGAATGTAAACATTTATTTTTATACTTTTGCTCCATAATGACATTCATTTATCTCAGGTACACATGCCACAAGCGTCCTGTACTTACCATCATAATTATAACAAGTCAGAAAGTTGGATAAGCCAAAATTATCGTCATTGCATTTATGATGATAACATTCTACGCAATAAGGGCTATATCCACACCCTCCACAGTCATAAACTAAAATAATCTAATTTGCATCTAGTTTGTTTTTTAAATTAAAATTTAATTTAAAATTTTCGGAGAAGTTGGCCAAGGATATTAAAAGATTTTTTAAAAATGTTAAGACTAAGTATTTGGATCATGTCTAATTTGAAAAGCATGCCAAAAGTCCCAGTAGCCCAAACGATCCAAATCCCCCATCCAAACCCCCAAGTTAAATCTACCGGGATCAACCTAGAAGATCGCACCCCAAAAGGTCGCCATAAGATCGTATTTCCCAAAAGATCGAAAGCAAAAATCAATACACCAAAAGATCGATCTAAATATCAATTCTTCGGGAAGTATGGTAACTTAATCTTGGTAAAAGTATAGTACAACCCCCAGACACTAATAAACCAATAAAAATTCTTTAAAAACCGACAAAATCTCTAATTTAGAAATTTAAGTGATTTTTCGATTTCGATCTGTTGGGGTAACATTCTTTTGGGTGACGATGTTTTGGGTTCGATATTCTGGGGTTGACCCAAATTTACACAGTCTAAAGCCTTCCCGCGGATTCTTTGCACTCTTTGCATTCCTAACATAACAAGGATCTTTTGCTCCAGTAAGACATGTCTTTGTTTTAGTGTCCTTTTCAAAGGAATCCTTTTGAAAGCAATATTTGTCAAATTCTAACTTTTTGTTGCAATAATCTTCACTATAGAAGGTGAAAATTTTATAACTATTTCATGTTAAAATTTTTAAAATTAAAAAAAAAATATTGTCAGATTTCTACAAATAAATTATCAAAAATAACTTACTTTTCGCATTCTTTACAAAATGCACCGTCATTGGGAAAATAATCTGTTAGAAAATTTCGGCAATACTGTAACTGTTTTTTAATTCATTTCTTAACATACAAAAATCCCCTGGGTTCCTCAAAATCCCGGAAATTCCCGAAGATCCACAATTTATAAATCTTCCTCTGGTAATATAACATACCTAATTAGAAATTACCATGTTTATTTATTATATAACTTACAATGAATAGAAAATCCTTTACAATTGCCGCATCCATAATTTACTAAATAATTATTTTAATTGCTTTTATTAAATTTATTATATTATAATAAGTACTCGTCTAATTGGCCTTTTTGGCTAATATTTCGGAAATCGGAATTTCCGAAATACTTGATAATGTAATGGAGTGTATTTTTTGGCGAGGAAAATATTTTTTTGGCAAGTCGTTAGAATTAGAGTCTAGCCTATCCATGGTAACAGACCATTTGGTCCTTCGGTTTAATAATATATGTCTATATATTATTAAACCGAAGGACCAAATGGTCTGGTACTATGGATAGGCACGACTCTAAATCTAACGACTTGCCAAAAAAATTATTTTCCATAATGTAATTTAATAAATAAATAAATACAAATTTCAAACCTTTGCCATCATACCAATACATAACGCAATACTCAGGAAGTCTAAAATGAAAACAAATTTAAATCAGAAAGGAATATTTGCACATGTCTACAATTACGATTCATTTAATAGTTGGTATATTTTATATTGGTACAACTAAACCTACTTCGAGCCACCGCAGAACTATTAAACAATTTTATGAAAGTCAAACCTCTTCGATTTTGGTATGATTCGATTTATCTCGCGGGCGCTGTCGAATAGTACCAAAATCGACAAGATTCGACTACACTGAAGGTTATGGCTTTGCGGAGATTGGCCAGCTTCTCCTACCCACCCATCCGCTTATTCGGCTTTTTGTTGCTGACCTAGAACCATGCCTATTAAACAATTTTAAAATTAATTGTTTGAATCTAGAAGTAAGCGCCATATAAGCAAATTTATAGCAATTCGAATTCGCAACTCATTAAATGAAAACCTGAGTTTAATTTTGAAGGAAAGAGTGAGGAAAGAGATTTTTTTATGAAGGATTGGCAATAAATCTCGATATATTTTTTAAATACACAAAAGAATAAAATAAAAATACATTAAAAATCAAAAAATAATGGAAGTAAATATTACATTCCGAGAACATTTATAGCACGACAGCTATCCCCTTCTGATTTGTAGCATAATGTATTAGAAACTAATATCTGAAGTAAAAAAGATTAATACCTGTACAGTGACTTTTTCATGGATCTACTTCAAAGAAAATTTTGTATAATTTTCCTACCAAGATAATGCCAAAAATGAGGGGGTCATATAGTTACAGTGATTATGTATAAAAGCAATAGCCCAGTTTAGTCTTGGTCGGCACCTGGGCCGACCGTCGCCGCAGTCTTACTTATTATCTGCCTATTCCACCTTCGCCATTATTGTATTTATTATATGATAAACTGTTATTATTAGTATCTTTGTTATTCTGTTAGTCTGCGGAATTAACATAATTGAACATAAATCACTGATATTTAATAAAAACTCATGAAATTTGGGATTTATATAGTAACTGATAAGTAGGGCCCGGATTTGTATTGAAATAAATATTTTTTTCCTGAATGTAATATGTCAAGAGAAGCCCAAAAATGCTATTAGTTTTTTGATATTATGATTTTGAACGAAGTTACATTTCAATATATTTCAATATTTCGCCAATTTTCCCGTTATTTCAATATTTTCCAATTTTTGCTAATTATTTCAATATTTTTGCCATTTTTTGCTAAAATTCAGAGATTTTTCCTAGATTTCACCTAACTTTTTATGAAAAATATTAAAAATGTCAAAATATCCAATCAAAAACCATTCTAAAATCAAATTTTGGCGAAATTATTTTAATTATTTCAATATTTAGCTATTTTTTGTTATTTATTTCAATATTTTTGCTTATTTTAATATGAAAGGGAAACACCGCTAACAAGTTTACTTTTCGAAAAATAAGTAAAATTTTCTAATGAAAGTTAATGTGGGAGGTATTTAGGAGAAAACCATACAGATACTCAATATTTTAACCTTTTTAGAAATAGGATAGTTTAATTAATCGTTATAAAGACAAATGGTACTTAAAAAGACTTTGATATGCAGTTTTTAGTAAATGAGAGAAATTTTCATCAATTTCCTTTCTTTTGACGTTAAAGAAGCGGCGATTTATTTCAATATTTTGGATTTTTTTGGCACTTTTTGCCAATATTTTGCCAATTTATTTCAATATTTTATGGCCATATTTTACGATTTTATTTCAATAAAAATCCGCCCCCTACTGATAAGTAAATGAAAGATAAAAAATCTCAAATCATTTGTTTTTAAATTTGAAAGTGAAATTTTGTAAAAATAGAGGCGACTTAAGGATTTTTAGTTTGTCTATTTAAATAGATCGAGCCTTGACTTAAATTTTTAACAATGAATTTCTAAGAATTAAATGGTTCTTTAAGTTAGAATATTGTAAATAAATTGTAAAATTATAGTAAATATATTACCGATTCAGGAAGAAATATAATAATTAATATTATTATAAATAACCACATAAAGTAAAAATTTCTTTAAGATATTAATAAAAATTTTTAAATTCTAAAATTTAATTAATTTATTAAAAAATTGAGTATATGCGTCTAAAATAATTTAATCGTCCCTTGAGGAACGCATAATTTTTTCGGAGCAGATATAAGGGGAGCAGAGTTTATAGAAATTTTTACATAGAAAATTTTACGAAAATCGAAAAAAAAATTCTTTAATTTAAGAATCAAAAACCAAAAGAAAAAAGGTCGAAAATAGAAAATTGAAATTTCGAAGCAGCTCCGAAGGGATAAAAATATTCGAATAATACAAAGTACTAAAATAAATTATTTAAAATTTTTTGAAATTTCCCTAAATATTTATTTTAAGAGATTGCTTATTGAGATCATATGTTTACATAATGGTCCGGGGACATAAGAGCGATTGGGGAGTCGGAAAAAAACAAGGATGATGCCTAGCCCTAATTTTTAGGAGTGAAAATAAAAAAAATAAATAAAAGAGCGATCTAAATATAAGAAAATGAGTTTATAAAACTAAAATTACAAGCTGCATTATAAATTAAATATCATAAAAATAATTCACTATTTAATTAATAAATGTAATATTTGATTTAAATTATCTAGGAAAATGATTAATAATAAAGCGATCAAATTAGTTTTTAATTAAAATTTATATTGGCTTTATAAAAAAAATAACGGAAATTAATAGAAAATAAGTGATGACAAATATGATGGAATTATTTTAATGTTATGGATTAACGAAGTGGTGTATATATTTTGAAGTTTAATATTATAATAAAATTATTGTAAGGATTGTGAACTGATAGAAGTTAAAAACGCCTAGGAGTGGTCAAAGATTTGTAAGAGAGAAAATGTTAAGTATTGGTAACAGATAAATACACTATTAGGTTTACTAACAAATGTTCTTTATTACAACGGTAGAAATACAAAGTGGAGAATAGTATTATGTTTGTGCTTTTGAAAAATTCATTGGATGGGAGATGGAATAGAACCATCGTAGCAAAAGAGCTGGATAAGAAATTATTATCCAGTGATATAATAGAACATTTAATAGACAAGGATTCGGGGGCAAAAGCAACAGAGCTCCAAAAGAAGCTTTTTTCAATTGCTAGAATTGGAATATCTGTCATAAATGGTTCAATTCAATTTATTATTCTATGAATTTTTTTGAACTGGTCAAATGTTTATTGTGTTTGTATTTTTATTTTGTTAAAAATTTAAAGATTGGACATTTATTTGGACATTCATTGGCCATTTCGACGTATTATGGGATTGGCCATTACAACGTATTTCCTACTATTGGCTCCGAAAATATTCTCTTGTTTATGCGAGTGTATAAAAATTAAAAAAAAACTTTTTTCAATTAGTTGAAATTTTCCCTGTAAAATATTATTGAGAATTAATGAGAAATGCTGAATTTTTTACCTGAATAAATTACAAAAAATTAGTAGACCGTAATTTTAAATAGACTCTAAAATCTCGGAACGGGCCTGTTGAGTGCTGCCGGTTGAGTGCTGCCAGTTGAGAGCGGGCAGTTGAGAGCCGAGACAGTTGAGAGCGGGCCAGTTGAGAGCGAGCCGGTTGAGTGCCGCCAGTTAAGTGTACCCAATAAAGGGGCCGGTTGTGCCAATTCATTTTTAATCTTTGTTGATTTTTTTATCTTTGTTTATCGCTGATTTTTTTTTCTTTGTTTATATTTTTAATCTTGTTTAAGATCTTCAGAATGGAAAACAATGAGAATATAGAAATTAAAACGAAAAGGAACAAAACTAAATTACAACATGATGGCTTTCTTTACGTTTTTGAAAAATTAATTTCTGATGGAAATAAGAAATTTTGGCGGTGTGAACAGTTTAATACAAAAGAACATACAACAATGGCTGATGCTGTGTCAGCACAATTGTAACAACAACGCTGCCAACATATTTACGCAGCGGATTTTCACAGGAATCAAAAGAAGAGCCGAAGAGACGATGGATACTCCAGCAGCAATACGCACACGTGTTCTGCAGCAGATTCCAACGCCAATTCTTGCTAATTTTCCATCAAAGAATGCGACAAAAAAGGTTTATATTTTGAGTTATTTGAATTTATTTATCATTTTTAGTTAGTCAAGCGTGTCCGAAAAGAGATTGAGGCTCCTCCGCCCATTCCAGCAACAATAGAAGAGCTTGAAATTCCTGAACCTTATAGGCGTTATCGAAGAAATGTAGATGAAGATGAGAAATTTTTGCTATTCGATTCGGGATTGTACGATGGACAGCAAAGGTTTGTACTTATGTTTTCAATCTTTGAATTTATAACTCTCCATTCTCCAGGATGTTAATTTTCGGTCGAGAGTCATTTGGCGCTTGGGCAGCTGAAATGAAAAATGTTTATATGAATGGCACCTTTTCGATCACGCCAACACATTTTTACCAGCTTTACGTTATTTTGGCTAGGTTTTTATAAATCTTCACTCATTACCTTATTATTATTTAATTTTTCCAGGCGGGGGAATTGGGTTCTCCCTGTAGTCTACTGCTTGTTAACCTCTAAATCAGCCGCTACTTATGAGCGATTGTTCAGGAGGCTTTTTTGGCCAACCTTTTCTCCTGAATATGTTTCAATGGATTTCGAGATTGGCGCTATTGGTAAAATTTTTTTGGGATTAACTTTAAAGCTTTAAATTATAAAAGCTTTTTTTATAATTTAAAGCTTTTTTAACTTTAAATTATATTGTAGGAGCAGTCAAACTAGTCTTCCCAAACGCCTCTATCCATTTGTGTCTATTTCATTTGGTGAAAAATATGAAGAAGAAAATTAGTGAGTTGGGCCTGACGCAGGTATTTAAATCTTAACAAATTCATAAGTAAGAACAACTTTAGAGATACAACACTGATCCCGAATTTTCAATAAAAGCAAAAATGATAACTTCAATCGCCTTTCTCCCAATTCAAGATATAACAGCAGGGGTTCGTGCATTAGAAACAGTTTTGCCATTTGAACTTCACCCAGTTCTTGATTGGTTAGTTTTCTTTATTATATCATATATTTTAAAACTGTTCGTTTAGGCTTCTAACAAATTATACTGGAAGGCCACTTTGGAATGGCGGACGCACACAACCTCTTTTTGATCCTGAAATGTGGAGCGTGCATGAGAGAACCCTACAAGAATTTGACAGGACCAACAACCACGTTGAGGCTAGTCACAGGCGTTTGCAAAATGCCTTTAAGACTACCCACCCGCCAATCTGGCGCTTTATTGACAAACTGAGGGAGGAACAGAAACAGATTGATGCGAATTTGGCCAGTTTTATTGCAGGACGTGAGCCACCACCGAAGGGCAAAAAATACAGGGACGCAGACCGAAGAATTTTAAACATTATTCATCGATATTTGAATAATAATGCCCAACCAGTTCCGAACGACCATCAATATTTCAATCCCCAACCTATTATTGAATTTCTTACAGGCATTTCCGGTACTTACCAAATGAATACTTAGTCTTTTTTACATTTTGATTTTGTTTAAAATTTTTTATTTTGTTTAAAATATTGTAGTCACAAAATTACTCCAAATTTTCGGGTTTCCCCTTTTTGCTTTTATTTTATTCATCTATTATATTTGTCAATTAATCGTTTTGTTTTGCTCAATTTTAATAAAGATTCATTGAATTTTTAATTTTAGGTACTCAGTCAATTTTAAATTTTTTTTTGTAATTTTATAAGAATTTATTGGCACTTAAATTTATTGATCCCCCCTTTATTAGGGGCACTCAACCGGCCCCTTTATTTGGTACACTCAACTGGCGGCACTCAACCGGCTCGCTCTCAACTGGCCCGCTCTCAACTGTCTCGGCTCTCAACTGCCCGCTCTCAACTGGCAGCACTCAACCGGCAGCACTCAACTGACCCCAACCGCTAAAATCTAATAAATTTCGGTTGGGGTCAGTTGAGCGCTGCCGGTTGAGACCGGGCAGTTGAGCGCCGAGCCAGTTGAGATCTTGCCAGTTGAGCGCGAGCCGGCCAGTTGAGCGCCCCACTAAAGGGGCCGGTTGAGCGCCAATAAACTTTAATTTACTAAAACTTGATCCTATCATGATCAAAAAGACTAAAATAGAATTTTCAAGATAAACAAAATTTATTAAGACTATTAAAATGGAGATCTAGACAAAATCAAATAAATCAACAAAAGCTTGTTTAAGCATCCATGTGATAATTGGAAGAAATACCGGTAAGAAACCTCTGATTCTCATTATACATCCCTGAATCAAAAAGCAAATACTGCTCATAGTCGCATTTTTGTCGCATTTTTTTATGGCAAGTTTGCAAGAACAGGGGTTGGAACCT
Source organism: Meloidogyne hapla (assembly GCA_000172435.1). Lineage (NCBI taxonomy): Eukaryota > Metazoa > Nematoda > Chromadorea > Rhabditida > Meloidogynidae > Meloidogyne > Meloidogyne hapla. Next base: position 849 of record ABLG01000013.1, on the reverse strand, counting down.
GCTGGAGAATGCGAGTGCGAATTGCTGCCGGAGTGTCCATCGTTTCTTCCGCCCTTCTCTTTATTCCTGTAACGAGGCGTTGTGTAAATAAATTGGCAGCGCTGTCGTTACAAGTGTGGTGGCCTACAGTCTTTAAAGCAATGTCTTCCAAACTCGTATGTAACCGTCCGTGACAGTTTACTTCTCTTGTATTAAACTGTTCACACCTCCAAAATTTTTTGTCTCCGTCAGAATTTAATTTGTCAAAAACATAAAGAAATCCTTCATGTTGTAATTTTGTTTTGTTCCTTTTTGTTTTAATTTGTAGGTCATTCATTCTAAAAATAAAATAATTGCAAGTTAAGAGTAATTAAAAAAGGTTAACTGAGGATATTTTTAAGAAGTTATTTATTGGCGCTCAACCGGCCCCTTTAGTGGGGGCGCTCAACTGGCCGCGCTCAACCGGCTCGCGCTCAACTGGCAAGATCTCAACTGGCTCGGCGCTCAACTGCCCGGTCTCAACTGGCAGCGCTCAACTGGCGGCGCTCAACAGGGTACACGACAACTAGGCGCGGCCAACTAGGCGCGGAACATCTAGGCGCGGACGACTAGGCGCGGGACAACTAGGCCGCCCCATGTATCTCTTTAAATTCGTCTCCAAGTGTTCAAATGGGTTCTTCTCTGGAAGTAGTAGGTTGAAGGAATGTAACAAGATAATGATTAATGAATTCTTTATTCAAAAAAATAGATAAGTTTTCCACATATATTCCTTTTATTTTTTGACTAAACTATCCATAATGTGTTGGCTGTGCTTGCCCGTCTCATATTTCTTGTACTCCATCAAAGGAATTAACCCAATCCATATTTTGA